>PQXJ01000202.1:0-64174 GCA_004786225.1 Botryotinia narcissicola | reverse complement strand
AGGAGAAGGAGAGAAGGAGAAGGGGAGGGAGAGGGGGAGGGGGAAGGAGAAGGAAGTCAAAGAAGAAGAAGATTTAATATAATATAATCAAGTAAGTTGACGGTCAAAAACGGTAAAAGAAGGTTGTCTATTCTATGATTCTATCCATCTGTCATTTCTTCACTTGGTTCTATTCACAAGCATTTTCCTTGATATCTTAATCGATTTTACCTACGATACATGATTTAATCACATCGAGATAATCTCTTGATCAAGAAGTAATATCGTTAATATCATTCATTATTCTCTTCTACCGGTACTCCTCTTATTATCGTATGAACTATATAATCAATTGGTTCATAATTCATCAATTCAATCATTCATTTATTCATCATAAAAGAGATCGATATCTGAGCCTCCCTTCCTTTCCCTTCTAGTAGTGATCTGATATGATGTGGTTTGCTCACCTACTAGATCCCTTACAAGTTCTTCGGTCTTGCAGTAGCGTCAGGGGTAAACTTACTTACTTGGTACTTATGAGTAGACTAATAGATATCCTACCACCACTTCTACCGACCGACTATAACACTCCTACCACTCCTATCACTCCTACCACTCCTACCACTCCTACCACTCCTACCCATGACAACTTCTACCGGTAACTAATAAAGATACTAAGGACTACCAGACGACTAGAGATAAGCCAGTTCAATATCAGAAAAGGTTAAAGAATAAAAAAAGTTTCATCATGACGCGAGAATCAAACAAAAAGAATAGAATCCCCAGATAGAGTAGAAATTCATTCTTTTAATACATAGATACCGGTACTCGTTCGTGACCGCTCCATCGCCCACTCGCTCGCTCGCTCATTCATCAATTCATCTCCACTCACCAAGAAATCAATATTCCAAACTTTATTATTGAAGTGGATCGAACAAGACTCAATTCTTTTTTCCTCTCATCTTCATTACGAGGTAATGTATTCCGTTCGTATACGAAATACAATCACAATAATACTTGTCCCAATTCTCTTGGTTTTTTTTAATTTACCCATCTCCAGCTATCTCACACGACAACATTACATTTCTTTTCTTTTGCACCAAAACAAACAATCACAACCGCAACAACGAGCTTCTCCCGCATCAACCTTGCATTAACATTAATATCACTCCCCTTATCATATCAATTACCTTTTCCCCACCAATGACTTTTCATAACCGTTACATCAAAAACGCCAGCTTTTCATATCCTGGATCTCACAGATCACAAAGAAAATCCGGGGTGATGGTGGAAACCGAGCGGTGAGGAGCTGGTTGGCTGGCTGACTGGTTGATGAGTGTAATTGTTTCTTTCCATCATCCATTCCACGAGAGGGACAATATGTATCTCTCTTCATCACGAATTCCAACTTCACATCCAAGTTCACAATCAAACTCCAGGCACTTCTTCCGATTCTCACTTCTAATTATCGAGCAGAAATTGCATGGTATTCATTGCAATTAGACATTGGAATTTCTCTTCAAATATCTTCCGAGACACAAATGATAGAATATCTTTTCCGGTTGTAAATCGACCAATGTATTATTTGTTGTACCTGCATACGGCAACCATGCATGATTACTTGCTGCGGGGAAGGATTTCTTGCTGGGAAGAGTCTCTTACTACTGTAGGAAAGAATCTCTCATGCAGTCAAACAACAATTTCAAGGATCTTGTTCCTCTTGAAAAGAAAAAAATACATGAAAGACTTAAAAATCGGTCCATTCGGAGTGTGCCAGAGAAGAATCCATGATGCTCAAGTGACATGGCAATTCACACAATTGCAAAAAGATTTCGGAGTGTACAAATCGAAGTTAATTATTCCTGATTTGATTTACTCCTGGTTGATGCAACTAATCATTTCATTTTCCGACGGGTACTTGATTCTTTGAGATGCTCGTCTTGGTATCCCGTTTCAGCCGCCTACCCGAGAAGAGATGCCATATTATGTTCAGGATGGATATTAGTGAAGGTTTTGCCACTGCAGCGTTGTATAAGATCGACGCGTTGAGAGCAAGGGACATTTCGGCGTATGCGGAAGAGAAGGTCCAGATCTTTCAATGTTTTTTTCTACACTTTGTCTGATTGAATGAATAGAAGCACATCTAGAGCAAGTGCTTTCCCGATTGTTATGCCAAGGTGTCTATTTTATATGCAGGTACAAATAATACGACTGGCTCATTTAGATGTTCGAATATATTTGTCTGCTTATTCTTGATATTATTGACATCATTCGCACCCATTTCTTTTTACGAATGATTAGTCTGGTTGATTGATCAATCTCCTCTTCCAATCTCCGTTTGATGCACAACATATCCCGCTTGTTATTCTAACCCTTCTGTGTTATGATGGGTTGTTAAGGAAGCAGAGGATCTACGAACAATATGCAGCCAAGTCGGAAAATCAAAACTATCGAATAATCTCACAATTTCCCGAATGACTCAATCTTTTGTGGAAGTGAAATCGAACTATAGATCCCTGGAGGCCTCTCCAGTTATCCTGCCTGTACAGATTTACACGGCATTTTGCGACAGGATAGTGAAGCAAAGCAAAACACAGATCACACAAAATAGCAACACATGACTTCATTGTTGATTCCTCTATGAACCTAGCCTTTCTTTTCGATTATACTCTGCTTCGGCCTTCTCGTCGTCACTATCAATAAATGTGTCCAATAGTAGTCTACTTTGACTAATTTCTTTTCACAATATTCTATTACTAACATATGATTTTTAGTTAACATTCAGCGTGATGTGAACTCTCTAATCAACTACCAATACATTCGATCAATCACCCCCAATGGATACCTAGCAAAAGTATTGGAGCGGACAATGATGGCAACAAAACAAAATTATTTTGCCATAAATCACGTGGATGGTGACAGTTTGTCAAGTTTCGTTTTGTTGCATATTTGAAAAATTGTTCGGTCTTCACTCTTCCATCCTTCCTTTTTTCAAGCCAAAATTTTAAGAATTGCATCGACTGGGAATAAGGATAGCTTTTGAGGTTATTTCCGTTGCTTTTGGGAGGAAGTTGTGGTTGACCAATCAATTGTCATGATTGGTGATTTCGAGAAAACTTAGAAAAGTACCTAGGTAGGTAGGTAGTTGCCTTGGTGTACAGAGTACGAATTGATTTGATTTGAGCTGCTAGCTAGCTGGTTCACAACTTCATTTGATGGTTTGTTTCTTATTAAGTTCCAATTCTGCTTGATCAGAATTGTTTTTCTTTTTCGAATAATACATAACCTAGGTCTGTAGGTAGCCTTGGAGCTACAAAAGAACATACCCCACAATCAACTCATCTCTCCCTCCCCTCTCTCGTACAAATCGCAGTAGCTCTCGGATCCCTTCCGAACTTGTCTCCTCTCCGTCTCCATTTCCGTATGCATCGGTAAATTGCGCGTGCGTGGGGAAGGAGGCGTGCAAGATTGTGAGATTTAGTTTTTCAGACTCCGCGGGGGTTGTTGATGTTGATGTTGTGAAGCTGGGTTTGATGGCATCGGGGTCGTTTGGAGTGGTAGTGGTGCTGAGGGTTTGGATGGGGGCTTTTTTTGCTTCTTCTTTTTCTTTTTCTTTACTTTCACCCTCCGTATGTATATCATCAACTTCGTTGACTATGTTCCTACCATCTCTATTCCCAGGAGTCGATGGATGGAACTGTGAGATTCTTGATGAGCTGACATGTACAGTAGGACACATACGATTTGTTCTTTCGATATATTCGGCAGGGATGAGAGGTTCGGGTGTCCAGTGGATGTAGAGGGTGTTGGGATTGCATTCTTTGTTTTTTGGGAGGTAGGAGAGAGTGGCGAGGGGGGTTCTTGATTGTGCGTCCTTTCCAACTACCTCGTCGCTCGCGATTTCTCCATTCTGTCGTGTTTGTTGACTCGCCCCGATTTCCTCATTTTCTTGATCTTCTCCCACATGTTCTCTCGCTCGCTGTCCTCCATCTATCTGCTCCCTTTCACTGGCTAATCTCTCCCTAGACGGCCTTGAGATCGTCGCAGCTTCAGGCCTTCCAGGCTCTCGATCAACCGGATCCTCATAAATCTGGAACTCCCACCTCCTCTTCCGATCTTTCTTATCCCTTAATCCCTTGCTCTTACTTTGACCAAACATCTCTAAAACTCCACATCGGAGGTTGGATATTCCTTCACGTCTCAATGCGCTCCCTATGCCTACGTCTCCTACTCCACTCCCTCGATTTCCTAGTGGGCTATGAGGAAGAGTATCTCCCCCAATCCCCCCATGAAAATCACCAACATCATCAAACTCGCTGCCTACAATCCCATCGCCCATCGATCCTTCTCCCCCATCCCCAATTCCTATCTCATCTCTCCCGTTAGCTAGACCCTCTAAAAATCAGGAATTTCAACATACCTTCCATCCACTCAACATGTTTCTGCGCCTCATCTCTTTGTGACAAAAGAATCTTTTCGATAGAAATTATCACCTTCGCCACCAAAAAATCATAGCTAGCATCGACTAGCTCCTTGGGACTGAAAGTTATGGATCCGCAATCTAGGAGTGGAGTTGGGGATTTGTGGGAGGTGAACGCGAGGAGCGGGATAGTGAGGGAGAGCGAGAGAGCGGGTTGATGGGGAGTTGGAGAGCTTGGTGGAGGTTCTGTGGATGGCGCAGCTGGGGGGGTGGGTTTGTTTGGTTGGTTTGTGGTTGGGTGTAATGCTGATTCTGACTTTGATTTTGATTCGATTTCTAGAGATGTGAGGGAAAGCGAAGGAAGAGATAGAGGAGAAGGAGAGGGAGGAGAGCAGGAAGAATCGCCAGAATAGGAAAGAGAGCTTGCGTGCAGAGAGGAAGAAGGGGATGGTGGAGAGGTTAGCGATGGTGATGGGGAATCGGATTTAGAAGGGATGGAGATTTGGGGGAGGGAAACCGATTCGACGGTTTGCTCCGTGGGATCAGTGGGATCAGTGGGGTCGTTGGGGTCGTTGGGTTTGGACATCGTGGATGGAGATGTGAGTGAGGGAGGGTGTGATTGAGATTATGATTTAAGGAACGTCATGGTATGAGGAAATGGAGAGCGATTTATGGGTGGAGAACCAAAGAGGTGAGTAAGAGTGTAAGATATGAAGATACTAAGTACTTATATAGTGAATTGGTGTGATGATATGATACAAACGATGATATGGGAAGAGGAAAAGGAAGAGAAAGAGGAAGAAAAGGTTTTACAGATAAAAAGATGGAAGGATCATGGGATAGATGGAAACATCAGAAATATCAGAAACGTCATTTTTATTTGTGAGGAGAAGGTCATGGGGCCATGGGGCCGTGGGATCTTGATCTTAGGGCTGATGTTGATGTCAATCTGTGAAGTAAGTTGGAACAGAACTGCAAGGTGTTTCTTCCTCCCAAAATTTCGTTTCATACCCTATCTCCACATCTATTCAAAATCACAAGACTCCCCTTAAAGAATCTAGAAAAGTTGAGTTCTAATCGAATGTGTGATGAGCATCAAACATACAAGCAAATTTTGTCGCGTGGAAGGAAGTTGATTCGTTTTCATGATGGATATGCTGTTGACAGCTTTTGGTTTGTGATTTTGTTTCATATTTTATTTTATACTTTCTTATAACTTCTAATACCTTCTTCCTTTCTTCTATTCTAAAATGAACATGAGCATTAAGATGTGAAATCAAAGAAAGAAAGAGATTTGTTTGTGGTGATTCATTGCGTTTAATATATAAAGCAATACGCGTTTCGCTTTCTGCACCCCACCGAGGCGAGCGAAGAGGAGAACAGAGAGTGGCTGGAAATATGAATAGAAGATGGACGGTGGATGGTTGATTGTGGATATAGATATAGAACAAAGGAGCATGGAATAGAATAGAATAAGGAATAGAGAATTTGATGTCTAGATACCTACTTATATCTACTTTCTGTCTTTCTTTCTCTTTTTCTCGTCTAAGAGGAGGAAAAGGGAAAGAGACGAAAGAAGCGGGATATTGGGATTAGATTGGATTGGATTTTTCTCAAGAGGGTGTTTTGTGGCGATTTCTCGATACACATACATTACTCACCACTCACTACA
The DNA here is from genome assembly GCA_004786225.1 of Botryotinia narcissicola. Classification (NCBI taxonomy): domain Eukaryota; kingdom Fungi; phylum Ascomycota; class Leotiomycetes; order Helotiales; family Sclerotiniaceae; genus Botryotinia; species Botryotinia narcissicola. The sequence continues at coordinate 58,103 of PQXJ01000202.1, read as the reverse complement.
CTCCTCATACTGAATCATCTCATTTCGTTTGATGAGATTCGATATTCAAATAGCAAAGATCACGAAAACTCAAGACTACAAACACGAAATCGAGAATATAATACGGACACGCGGGCGAGGAGATGCGTTTCCCTCTCTCATGGCAACGAATTTCGTGGTGCCGATCACGGAAACTGGGTTATGCGGAGGGGAGATTTAAGAGAGAGGGGAGAGTGAAATCGTGGGTTGAGAGATTTGAAATTGGAAAGGAGGGCTTTGGAGGGGGGAAAAGGTCGATGGAGGGTTGGAAGAGGAAGGGGGGGTTTGGTGGTAGGAGAGGATTTCGATTCCAACCTCGTTTTTCATCTCGGTTTCGATTTCGATCGCGAAATCTCAAATCGCCGACTCGTACGTCTGCGAGTCGATGGTCTTTTGCAAAGTTTAAAGAGGATCTGAAGACTAGATGTCCTTTCAAATATAATCTCAATCTCAAATTCAAGTGTCGAAAACGAAGAGTAAAACTAGAACGAAGACACGAGTTGGTTATTTCTGCGCCGATTATGAATACGTCTCATCCTGGACACATTGATGATTTGGTAGATGTAAGTAATCTCGATCTTGACTTCCACCTGAATCTTTCGTTAACAGTGTGATATACACCATCAACTCCGATGAATCAGCAAGTAATCCCCGGATACCAGTATCCCTTTTCTCTCGCGCCGGAATCATTCCCAGAAGTTTTTTACAGACTTCATCGTACGGAGAATTGGATGGATATCCACTCATCCCCTGCTACTCATCTCTTCTCCTCTCAATCCTACAATCCACCTGAGCACGGCTGGTCCGCGAAAGATACACAGACTCCGCTTCCCAGCTCTCCGAGAGAAATCCTCGCGCTGGTACGAAACCATTTCTCGGAGAAAAGTGCGTATGCATCCACACCCTCGAATTCCATCTTTGTCCCGGGGGTATGGCGAGCGGGAAAGAGTTCGAAGGTTAGTTTGTGGGATAATGCAGAGGATGCGCGGGAGGAAGCGAGGAGGATTGGGGGAGTGGAGATTTTTGAGGTGGGTGGCGCGGTGTTGAGGGAGGGGGGGGGGGGAGTGTGGTGTTTTGTTTGGAGGAGTTGTTGGGGAGGTGTAGTGCGTTGTGTTGGGTTACGAGGGGGAGGTATGGGAGGAAGAATTGGAGATTTTGGAGGAGGAGAGGGAAGAGAGAGGGAGAGGGGTTGAGGGGGAAGGCGTATTTGGTTGTGGGGGTTATTCCTGGTGAGTTGCTTTTATATTTTTTCTTTTGCATTTGTGAGTGCGTGCATGCAGATCTATTTCTGGGAATTTAAGATGGAAATGGAGTTGGAGAGAGCAAAATCAGCTGAGATCTCAAATGATGTTGTTCATCAACTCCTTTCTCAAATCTGGCTTCCAGATGATAGACCATCAACGATATGGATGATGCAGAGGAGACACTAAATTTACAGGTACACATAATCTTCCGCATCCATCCCCCATTATTCCCCCTCCAGATACAACAAACGCAAACACCGACCACGCATTTGATACTCAAAATGATCAAGAAAATGTTACGGAAGAAGGAATGGCAAGAGTTTCTCCATACTCTAGCATCTCTACGTATGGCCGAAAAAGTTCTGATACTGTTGGAGAGTTTGATTTTGATTTTGGGTTGGAACGGGAACAAGACCAAGAACAGATTCGGGCCACCTCTCCTTCCCAGATACCACGTCCATCCTCCCATAGCAAACATACAAGTCTCCGCGAAAGAAAATACAATCCTGGGGTCTTCAAGTGGACCGTAGAAAATGCCCACGCGAACGATATACAAGAATACGAGATAGAAAGAGATGTGAGGAGACGTGCGCAGGGAATGAAACGCAATAGCGCGTTGAGAAGAATGGAGAAGATTTCGGAGGATATAGGGCATGGGGGAGTGGTGGATGAGAGGGTGGGAGCGGAAGAGCGGGGTGTGGATATTGAAGGCTCGAGGGAGTGGAGTTGGGGTGAGGATGATAGGGAAAGGGAGGAAGAGAAGGAGAAGGAGAAGGAGAAGGAGAAGGAGAAGGAGAAGGAGAAAGATTCAAATTCGAAGAGGAGGATTATATCAACAGCGAGAATTACGAGGAAAGGAACTTTTGGTGAGAGGTTTAGAGAGAAATCGGCAGTTCCTCAGGATGTGGAGAGGGGTTCTTTGCGGGGTCATTCGTTTGCATTGCATGATTTTGATAGGAATGATTGTTATGACGATGGAAGAGGGGGGGTGGAGCGGACTCGATATATTGATATGGGAACATCGATCTGTGATCGTATTCTTGGTGAAGAGTATGATCTGGAGGATGATTTGAGCGCGGGTGGAAGTATTTCTGCGGCTGCAGCGAAGAAGAATGCGGGGGTTTGTGAGGTGTTGATGACGAACGATGGATGTGATGATGTACGGGAAGAGAGTGGAGATGGTAAATCTAATGTTTTGGGTAAAGGAGTACGTGGGAAGAAGTTCGGGAGAGAAGAAAATGATTTTGACTACGAGCATAGTGAGGAAAGAGAAAGAAAAGAGGTATCTCTTGATTCGCGTATGTCTTCTTTTGTTGGCGTGGTAAATGATGGTAATGATGTCGAGGAAGGGGAAGAGGATTTGCAGCATGAGGATACAGATTTCGATATCGAAACCACTTAACGAGAAAAGTTCACCCGTTCTCAAACCTCCACAGAATCTACCAAAAGATCTAAGATCCCGATAGAGTATCTGAAATCTAGAAGACCGATCCCCAGAAACACGATATCGAGAGATACTCCTAGAGATAACTAGAAATATTCATCTCCGAAACGATAAGCAGAAAAGAAAATGGGAATATAAGATGGACAGGAGATAATTGATTGATTTACTTTCCGAGGAACGAGTTGAAGATAATTGATCGGATTGCAATGGTGAATCGAGGGGATATGGATATAGATGTTGATATGCTCTAGAGATATATTCTCAAGAAGACAGGTTATAAAGAAGTAATAGATATAAATATGCAATATTCCGACACTTGGGAATCTGATTTGCTTACTTCTTCCTCTAGAATCGATTGCATTTCCTTCCGCACTGATGGATTTTCAGAGTTGGGTAGTATGGCGTGTCTTTGCCCATCGAGATGGATACACAGATTTTTGTTTATGTTCATGTTTATATCTATCTTCAACTCTAAGCTTTGAATCGAAATGGAGATTGAAATCGAGATACTCGAAAATTAGAGCAGGAATGGAAAACTTTATTCCTTTAAATCCATTCGCACTTTCTCTATGTATCTCTACAATGATATCCCTAAAAATGATTTATAATCGAGTGGGGAGATCTATTGGTCACTATGTGGTAGGTAACCAGTGTGATGGATGGGTTTGTGGGAGGTGTGGAGGAGGTGTGGAGGAAAGGGGGAGGGGCGGGAAGGCAAGACTGGAGAGGATTATGTGGGGAGAGGAGGAAGAGGATACTGGGGGATAAGGAAAAGAAGAACAAAAAATAAGAAGCACATTCGATAGAGTAGAAGAAAAAATGCGAGACCTGAGTAGATGAAGAAGAAGATAGTGAATAAGAAGCTGATCGAGGAATTTGAGAGAAGGAAGCATAGTGGAGAGCTCTGAGGGAATTAGTAATAACACGAAGATCGAGAACAATCATCAATAATCAACAAACTCCATAACTTTGAAAATTTAGAGAGATTAGGTAATAATTCATCAATCCAAATACGTGAAACTCATTTATTGACTCTCTCCCTCTATATCTTCTCTTTGATATTGTCTTTTTCTGTATATCTTCTTTTCGAGAGGATAGATATGTAATTCGATATAGTAACAAGTATCGTAATATCAAAAACATCAAATATCGAATAAACCCCAGCCCCACAAGCACGGAAATATCTCACTTTTCATTTTCATCTCTATGATATGATATGATATGTCTCATGAATGATTCTACCCATTAAACTAACATTCTTCTTCCACTTTAATCTCCTTTGACCATCTTAAATTGATTCAAGATTTGAGATTTAAGATTTAGATTCCCATGGAGGGAGTGTATATTTTTCAGAGTTTTAGAATCGATTATTCCATTGCGAAGAAAAGAAAAGGAGAGGAAGTCTTCTGATTAAAATTATAGGAATCAGTATTCCATGTAGTTGATACATTATTCTGTTTCTCTGTAATCTTTTGTGATGGACTAGTGTATCTGCAGAAGCGCTTGCTTGGTTGAAGATATATGTACTTGGGTATTTATGTTCATACTTGATGGGATGTACTCTCTTAGGAAGATGCTTGGTGCAGATGAGAAAACCTAAATTTTATTATATGTAGTGATGGAAAACATGCAGAAAGAGAAAGAGGAAGAAAAGTGTGCGGTTTGATGAAAAGTATTGTCAAGAGAAGAATGAAGAATAAACGAGCACACAAATCAGACTATAAATTAATTGGATATTCATTTTCTCCGCAAGAATATTTCAAACAATATCTCTCCTCACCATGTCTCCCCTATATCTCCTTCCTCCAAATCCTCCACTTTAAGCATACTGCAACCTGTCACTGCTATAAGCTGGCTGCAAATAGCTCCAATCCCTACTGAACCCAAACCCACTCTCATAAACCCCATAACTAACCAACTCCACACTATCCAATTTCGCACCCTCGTCTTGCATCGCCCACAAACTAATCGCCAACTTGTTCTTTCCCCGGTTATTGATAATCCCCGGTGGAATAGGGAACACTGTTTGCGGTCCGATATGTGGTACGTATTTTCCGTATTGGTAACCATTAATCCAGAACATAACTCTGGCAACCGTGCCTGCTGGTGCGGAAAATTTAATTCCAAGCGGAACATCGAGATCTGCATCGAGCGCCAAATCGAAAGTTGTAGAATACCATGAGATTCCAGAAGTATTCAGACCAACGAAAGGAGTAGATTTTGAAGACAAAGAAGGAGAAGAAGGTAAATGCCATCCGAGTCTCTCGCCGTAGAAACCACCCTCATTCATAGGACCACGTACTGCATCAATATTTGCGCTACCTCCTGCATTTCCTTGTATTTTCCAAAGTTTGAAGCCGGTGGAATTACTCGGTTTTGGTAGGAGAGATGCGCCGAGGATACCACGGGGATTTTCCACTCCTTTCGCTGTGGATGTTTCATCGTGTCCGTGATAGTCTACTACGACTGTGACAAGATTGTTGGTAAGTCTAATAATAGAAGTGTGGGCTGAAAAATCGAGGATGGCAGTGGTAGTTGTTGCAGTCGCATTACCAGTGTTTCCACCGATCAAAACACCATTTAACCAGGCAGACCATCCAAATGCTAAACCTCCCGATGCGGTGATATTGATCGATGTGTAATTTGAGCCGTCGAAATATCCACGGTAGATTTTAGGTCCGGTATAATATCCATAGTCATTTGAAAATAAGACAGGGAGAGTCGCTGGAGCAATTGGACTCAATGTAGTTTTTTTGTTACAAACAGTCCATTTTGCATCGTCGTACGAGATTTCTTTTTCCGGAAGAGAATTCGCAGATTCCCAATTGGTTAATTTTGGCAGGTGAACAATTCTACCTTCAGTACCAGGGAGTTTCGCGATGTGTGAACCATATTTCGTCTTTGTTGTGAATAATGGAAAGCCATTCCATACAATTGTCTCAATCAATTCATTTCCGGAAAAGACTTCAATATTCGTGGTTTTGTCGACATCGCCAGAAATATTAACCACCCCAAAAGACGTGGTTGCACTTCGTACAAGGTATGGTCCTAGAACAAATATTTGTTCATCTGGCTTGACATGAGGATTTGACGTTGTCGCTGGAGCCCAGAACTTCCATGCTGAAGGTTGATCTAGTAGATATACCAAAGCTCCATCGGAGAATTTGACTACTTTCTGACCAGATCCTTTGGTGTATGTAAATGTTTGTGAGCTCGAGGTATAGTTGGATGTGGAATTTGCTGCGAAAACAGAATTTCCATAAACTTGATAGGTTAATTTTTTGTTAGTTTTGAATGCGAATTGACCAACTTGTCCTTCTTCGAGATACAAAACTAAAACGTCAACATCGAATACACCATATGTAAGTATATCCGCCGATGCAAAAAGGAGTGTATGCTTTCCGAATGTATAATCTGTGACAAGAATTTTACTTTGACGGCCATTTAGATTAACATTCGAAGCAGTCACTGCACCCAAGGATGTATTTAGATATACATCAAACGTTACTGATGCTGTTGAGCTGGAGGTTGCTTGTTGGACTGTTGTAAATCCAGCTTGGGTATCTGGGTTCCGCAAAACCCATGACCAAATACCAGTTGAAGATACCTACTATTCATCAGTTTTGTTTCTTTGTATGTCTGTCTATACAATGAGATACGTACACTATATCCAGTACCATTACCGATCATATCTGTTTTGAGCAGATCAGTAGAAATTTTGGTGAAATTCGCAATAAGTTTGGTCTGGGAAAGTTTGTCTCGAATTTGACGAGTTTCCCTAAGAGGAGCTGCGTAGTCGTAAGAACTGTACACCACTGGAGCTGCGGCTATTCAGAAGATTAGAATCAATTCATTTGTGTTGACAAGACACACTCACAATGATCCCAATTTGTACCACCCCAAGCCATATACAAGCTCATAAGAGTTGTTCTTTGCCCAATGTTGTTCTTATAATAGACATCTGCAAAAGCAGGCGAAAGTTCAGATTGACAATCATCATAAAAGCTACCACCCCATGGAGTAAAGTAACCACTCTCAAACTCTGGAAAGTAGTTTGGTTGTGTGTAGGAGTAATTTGAGAACCATTGATAATAATTGCGAACAAGATTAAAACCAGAGGCAGGGTTAGTACATGATAATCCACCGGGGTCTGCATTATTGTTTTGTCAGCTAATTCGTAGGGAGAGAAGATAAAACGAGAGCCAAAAAAATATTAAGCATCAGCAATGTAATGTACTCACACGAATCTAAGCCATAAACATTCACAGCGCCACCAACATTTTGATATTCAGTACTCCACGATATGCTTCTTTGACCTTTCTCATTGTGACTAAGAGGGACAGTAATGCCAGCATCTCGAAACGCAGCTTTAATTTGCTCCATGTAAAGAACCAAAGAGTTAGTCGCTGAGTGAGTTGTCTCTTGAAGTTCATTCTCAACTTGGTTGAGGATAACAGGCTATCTTTGGAGTTAGCACGCGTTGATCTTTTTTAACACATGTGATGAATCTTACTCCTCCATTAGTGATTTGATTCTTTGCTAGAATTTCTCCAATCTCCGTGATCCATGGAAGCCAGGATTGATAATATACAGCATTGTTGCTTCTTAACGTCCCCAGACTTCCATCGGAACCCCATAACGCAAGACCTCCACCATTGGTCTCAGCGTTACAATATGGTCTGTATTAATAGGGAGTCAGTAAATAACACTTGCTGATAGTTACGAATGGAAATCAGGAATACGAGGAGTTAATCATGTGCTGATTCGACTATCGGGAATGAGAATTTTAATTAGTGAACCAAATGAACTTACCCGGCTCGAGCAATGACCCAGATTCCTGCTTCCTTTGCATAATCAAGAACTCTTTGAACATTCTTGCCTGATGTTTCAAAGTCAAATTTTCCTTTTGAGGCCTCGTGATAAGACCAGAAAAAATATACACTGTACTAGTTAGACAATTCAAGTTGAGCAACATTGATCCTACCTAATTGTGTTGAAACCATTCGCTCGAAACTTTTGGAAGATATCCTAGACCAGCGTAAGATCTCTGTAAGATTTGGGGGGAAACGAAACGTACGAGCCATAGTTCGGGAACGGGCATCCGTTGATAATGAAACTCGGCAGAGCTTGACTGGCAATTAGCAAGAATTGAATAAACACTTTGAAGAATCTCACAAAATAAACACTCTAGAGCCATTGACAGTCAAACTATATGGATCCCATTCTACAACATCGGTCAATCCATCATTTGTAGCAGCTCCACCCCACAACAGTAGACACAACGTCGTGAAGATGTTTAGTAACCTCATGATTTCACTTTGTGTGAGCAAACTAAACAATAATTACATAGTAAAACTTATTTCTTATATAGCAATTTGAAAATAGCATCATTTAGTAAACAAAGCTTGTGATCCAGGGGTGATGTTCTTGCCGACGCACCCCGCAATCCGACGGCTCGGAAGATATTAGATTTCCAGCAATCAGAAAGACAATCATTGTGGATTCCTCGAGATCCGAAGCCATAGTGGAGATAGTACAACGTTTTTGTTTTTTGGCTAATTGCATTGTTCAAATGATGATCTTAGATAGAAGTTTTTTCTAAGGTTTTTTGTGCTAACATTTGACATAACTCGGCGAACTTTCAACCGAGCGGCAATGTATATATTAGTCGGGGTATAACAATTTGATGTACCCCGACAGGCACAACAGGTACCAAGACCTTAATTAGCATCTCGGCTACAGAAATTATGATATGTATTGTTCCGATGAGAATGAATCGAGGAGTGATGATATAATGCACCACATGCCTTAACTGATCATCAGAGATGTGATCTTGGACCGAGTAGGTCTAACAGGAGGCTCGGTTCAAAGGATCACACAGAATGAGGATGGCTCAACAGAGTCATATCAACGAATTTGAAGAGGTATGCAATTTCTTTGGCAACGATTGGCAACCATTAAAGTTATTGATTTGACATATGTCGCAGACTTGTTGTTGACTTGCCGCATTGCATTGCACCACTACCTAGGTATGATCAGATTGTTCAAGGATCAAATCTATTCCGGTAAGGCCGGTAGTAAGAACAATTTTCCGTGTCACATGACTATCTTGGCATTCATGATCGAGATGATGTAATGAAGCACGCACAGCCTCTATCGTCAGCCACAAGCCGATTTCGATTGTGCCATGTTCCCGTCTTGGTATGAAGTTGGAAGTTGGGATGAAAATTTCTCGTGTAACAGAAAGGTTAATCCTCGAAATATTCATCAGCTGAGCTGAGGTGAGCGGCTCCCGTCATCTGACTTGGATATTGCGATCATGTTTTGTATTTGTGACTCAATTATCATTCTCTCCTCCATATTATATCAACAACGTTTTCTGAGGACTAACTACAATACACATTAACCAAGCAAGGCACAAAAGATACTGCGCACATAGAATTGAGATTTAAATTTCGAAGAGATATAGATAAATATTATCAGTATGGTCATCCTTGGCGGCCTTGAAATCCTCGCAGCAGGTTACCTTCTAAAACAACATCTAAAACACAGAGAGGAGAAGCAGCGCCTCGAGATCGAAGCTTTGGACCTCGACGAGCAGTCTTATCACATTTATTCTCCTGATCGCGCCGGTCCAGGACATCGAAGACGGAGACAATCTCGCGATCGGGAGTACGATCGTGCTTATGATAGGGATGCGAGTAGGGATAGAGGGAGAGAAAGAAGTAAGGAGCGCAGACACAGACGAAGAGAGTCGCCAGAGAGAAAATATACGTATGATAAAAGGGAGCGAGATCATCGAAGAGATGACAAGAGGAGAAGTAGGGAGGATCTGAGGTATACCAGTTCGCCACCACGAAAAGAATATTATGCGCCGCATCCAGAAACGCAGATGCGACAACATGCGCATTCACCCGTCGGCGCATCCTCAACGCGATGGGTTCCTCCACCACCTCCTCAACAACGTATGAATAGCCCGCCTGTCATCACTACCTCTCCTTCTTTCAGCCATCATTCTCAACCTCATTATCCGCCTTATCCAACATCAAAGCAGCCTCTCCACCCAACATTCGCGAATGAACCATATGCTTACCCGCCCGAGAAGCTACCCGAGTCCATGTTGAGGCCTGGTGCGCCCACTCGGGGTCGCTCATCTTCTGCGCCGGGCGATGTATATGAGATTCCAAGAGCAAATACCTCGAGAGTTAGGATTGCGGTTCCGGGAGAAGATGAACTTACGATTCCGGGCGAAACACAAGATCCGCCACCTGCATATTAAGAGATTGGAGGAAGACATTAAAGAGATTGATATAGATACCGCTAGGCGGGTCGGTTGCGATAATGATCATGTATGAATGAAGGAAGCTTGGGACTTTGGGTTGGTTATGCGATAATACTCGCATCATATGGATTTTGATTTATTGACTTAGGTTAGGAGTTTAGTATGTTTCGGGATATCCATTGGGACAAATTCACTTCCGAGGAAAAACATCACACGCGATCATTCATGGATCGATTAATTTCGGCATAGCTACTCGGTGCCGGTCATCGGTCTGGCGTGATCTCAGGTCGCTTGTAGGATATGATATATCGGAGGCAAGAGCTTTATCTCATTTTGGAAAAAGATTCACAAGGAAAAGATTTAGTCATTTTCAGTGGAACATGTGTCGGTACTTAATGTATTCAGTATAATTCTCTATTAGTCCACAGGGCCTGTTGTCGCTCTCAATTGGTTTACCATGAACTCCTGGCTCCATGATCTCCGCACAACCAAATTAATGGCAAATATATGAGCATAGCCCTATCTTTTTAGTGTGAGGCCAGCGAGATCTTGCCTCGTGATATATCATCTTGAAATGTTCAGTTAGTCATTATGCCGGATAATATCTTTTCATCATCCTTCATTCATAAGAACCTGTTCCGGGATCAAGACGACCCGAGAGGCTCTTCACACAAGGAGTGTAACCTCATTGCCGCATTTTGGCATTGCCAAGAGAAAGTCCTCTGTGGGACAGTTATCCAATTTGATCTGGGTGTTACCTCTTCGGATCCCTCACGTCGGAATGTGTTTTTTCAAAATGGTGCCGTATTAAATTCCAAGACTGTACAACAAGCAAGGCACGGGTTTCATGATCATGCAGAATTGATATACTACTCTGCAACATCACCCTATGTCTACCTTGAGAGGCGGAGTCGCTTCTTGAGCTTATTAAGCAAACGAATTCAACATAATTAACACGCGCTGTTGGGGGCAGAAATATAGTCAATACCTGGGAAGTCTCAGATCTTGTCTATGCGTAATGATTAGATGTTGATACTCGGATCTACTCGCTCGAGATAACAACGGCCACGTTCATACCGTCTATTTAACCGTCGAAATAGATTGGAATCCTAGCGCATTTCTGCTGCGAGACTATAATAGTAGTTCCAACTTGAAGGATTGTGATGAAAGCCTAGCTCAACAGGCAGACTCAAACTCATTCGCTTTCACTACACCGTCTTTTTTGGCACGTTACAGATATTACCAACCGTCCCACAGGAATCAAAAGGAAATTTGTACATGAATCCCTAAATATCCCAGGAACTATTGTTAAAGTTTTTTCCTGTTTCCTTTTTCCCTCGCTCATTGTTCATGCCGGGAAAAGTTCCCTCACCCAATGATGAAAATTCTATTACGTCCATTGTGTTTCTTTTCTTGCAGTACACTCTCCCATCTCCTATTTGCAAATCGAGTGATCGCAGATTTTACAACGACGAATTGGAATCCTGTACGAGGAACCAAGTTTAGTATTGCTTGGAGTGGTACTAGTGATGCTGGTTTAAAAAATCTCACATTGAACGATGCGGATAGTTCTGGAAACGAGTTTGCAGCTGTGGAAAATATCGCTAGTAGGTTCATATTCTTACAATCGTGTCTGTCCGCAAAGATGAACACTAATTATGACAAGCTGGTATTAATGGAGGTTCATTTACATGGTTACCATCAACTTCCATACCAGATGGACATATGTGATAAACCTTTACGAAACGCCGAATAGAGTCAACAAGAATGGTTTGACTTTCACTTGTAAGTTGTTTGTGCCTGGGGATGCGAATGCAAATCAAATTGTTGCAAGCGATTCTGAAACTACTTCTGCTGTGAAACAGGTGGTCAAAATTACGACGTCTGCATCTACTACAACTTCTCAGAAGCAGAAAATGACAGTAGTATTACCGGCTTCGACTACCGATGCGGTTACTTCTACTGCGGCAAGCTCTACGAGGGCTGAGACGAGAGCTTCGGAAAGTACGGAAATTGTTTTTGCGGCATCTACTTCTGGGGGAAGTTCTTCGGAAAGCCCACAAGCTTCTACGATCTCTAGTATACTATCAACCTTGAAAACAATAGTAAGTCACTTGCAGTCATGCCTTCTATCCCCTAGAGCATAATTAATATGAGCTAGTCCACATATTCACCTACATCAACATCATTCACATTCATATCTCTATCCACCTCCCTATCCCTCACTACGACCTCAACCATACTCTCAGCCTCAGCCTCCTCTGACTTCCATCAATCAATACCAACGAATTGCACTATTCCACGAACCACAGCCCCATCTTCACCGTCATCCGCCCCTGAACCACCCACAAACAGTAATATTCCTCTCCCTCATCTGCCTCCCCCTCCTTTTCCTTATCTCTATCTATCTTTTCCATCGTCATCGTGAACTCCACAATCTGAAATCAAAATCATATTAATCAAATGAATCAAAATTTGAAGATACAAATAACGGTAATCGATGGTACAAGGGGAATAGGGCAATTACAGGAAAGCAACTTTCTACAAGAAATGCATTGTACAAGCGAGAAAAATGGTATAAATGGAATAAAGCAAAGGGAGAAGATAGGGATGATGTAAATGAAAAGATGCATTACGACGGTCAGAAAAGAGGTTGGGTGATGAGGGCTAATAGTCGGCCGGTTGAACTTTTGAGTAATGGGAAAATGTGGTTGCAGAGATGAGGGGGAAAGAGGTGGAGGAAGAGCATGAAGAGTAGGTGTATTTTTAGTGGGTTTGTTTTATGATAGTAGCGAACTATCTCTCCTGGAGAAGAGGAAATATGGAATTTGATGTATCGTATTAATTGGATTAGGTGATAGCAGAGGTTATTGGGCTGCTAGGTTCTTCCCCACTGGATCTGGTTGAGACAGGAGTACGCGCTTCTGAATTTTTTGAAAAGAAGCTACGGTGCATAATAGAAGAAACCATAGGCTTGAAACAAAATGCTGATTCTCCAGAAATATAGGAAAATGGATAGCGGAGGTGCCTATCCCGCAAGGCATGAATTTAGAGAAGTCCGAGATGCGCCTTGAGAGCAAGAACAAAGAAGTCTTTTTGCAAATGATGCGTGGGATGCTTCAATGGCGTCCTGAAGATAGAAAAACGGCAAAACAAATGCTTGAGGAACCCTGGATCAACCGAATGATTGAATAGTCACTTGCACACTAAAGATGAAGGTGAAGTTCTCGGTTTTGATACCGACCTAGGGAGGGATTAACATTGCACTCGCTCCAGTAAAGTAATTCACCGGAAGGACTTTACATGACCCTGTTCATCAAGGGACCTATTATGAGTTATCTACATGGCTAGAATCTAGCTTCGATCCACTTCTCGCGAGCGCCCAAGGTATTTATCGTTGATGTTGAATGCCTAGTGAAGTTAAATGCTAAAATATTGTTATCTCTTGCTATATGCAGTATACACACTAAACAGTACAAGAGTCAAGTATTTGAGTAATGATGCATTCGATAGACTTGCATTATATTCGATTACCAGCCAACTCATCATGCACGCCCGATCTAATTAAGTCAATATAAGATAACGACCACCAGATAGTTGAGTAAGTCACATGATTCTCCCCAAATTTGCCATATCAGAGATCACATCCAGTAAATCGAACATCAAGCTGATTCTATTTCTACGAAATAGTCACGAATATGGAACTAAATCAGGTTCAAAACAAAAGGCTCAGAACACGGTAGTCGATCAAGAAAGTAAAAATGTACCTCAAATGCTACCTTTTCGGAACATCCACCATAGAATAACTGACGCATAACCCTATTGGCTGACCGTTTCATCTGATCAATTGACAAGACACGGCATTGATTTCAATTCAGATTCTTATTCCCTAACCATCCACCGTTGAGCGACTCGATTTCTATAGCGAATGAAAACAGACGCAACCAACAGTATCACTATTTAGGCTAGATACCAAGCTTCCCACCTACCCAGCTTCACCAACAAAAAGATGAATTTTCCTTCTTACATTGCCGTCTCGTGTACGTACACATAAATTCCATAACTCAAATCGCCATGCCACCAATCTAGCACCTCTCCACTAATACAACACACATCAAAACCGAAGCCTCTCCGTCACGATACACCCCTTTAGTCTACTTCTCGGCTAGCATCCCCGCAGCCCCGAGCTTCCACCTCTTTTGTCACCACCCGCCCGCATCTAACATCCCTTCCCAAACTCTACAATCGAAATTTCAACCTTCACGATTCCAAATTCCGGGGATACAGGAATACTACCATTGTTTCGCATCTTGAGATTAAGAAAAAGATTCCACGATGCTTAATCGTATGATGGAAAGTTCTGCGTGTACTTCCAGAATGCCGAGCGTAGTTTGCATCGATACTGAATGTTGGGAGGTGCTGAATTGAGCTAGGTATTGTATTGTATTGTATGGTGTTGGTTGGTGATGAATAAATGTCGAACCAAAACTTCAATATCAATAATGGAGAAAGAGGGAATTTGTAAACGAAAGATCTGGATTGTGGAAGAAATACAATTCCCATTCCAAGTCTATTTACTCATCGCGACTCCTCAGTAGCAAATTTTTTAAATAGGAATATTTTGTGAAATATAATCTTATGATTTAAGGTTCCTAGATCACTATAATAATAGAGCCAAGTACCGATAGAAAGAACACTTCCCAACTTTCATTTTTGGTAGCTGGTCTATTTTTTAATTGTCTAACCCTAAATTGGAGAGTTTATCTTTTTAATAAATGTTAAATCGTTGATGTCAGATTTCAAACTACCTGATCTGATTTGATCTGATCTGATCTTTCCAGAGAAATCGCCAGCGTCAATCAGGGTAGTACGTGCCCCAACTGATGGTCCGCCGATCCATTTAGAGCAAGCCACCACACCATCTATGTCCATACTATGCACCTCAGTAAAGTGTGCAAGTAAAAGAATCGTTCATATAATATTATTTAATTTTTCATTCTTCAAGATAATAATCTCATCTGATTCTATTGTCAGATTATGTTTCCATTCAACCCCATCTTTATCCTATTCGTACAATATACGTTAAGTATTATTCGTTATCCAAACTCCCTCATGTACAGCAAAACATATAGCAACTAGATTACTAGAGAGTAACTATCAAGCTCCAATGCACATCCAGATATTAAATTAACGCCGTGTAAAATCATCAACATATACGTTCCTTTCCCCTACTACCTCGCCAAATCATACCTTAGATATCGATAAAAAACGCCCCCACAAAAACCATACATGTAAATGCCGTTAATAGTGTGTATTGAAACTCGTGGAAGAAAGTCGTCTTTGCGTATCTCGCTTTCTTCCACTCTTCCTTTGGTCTCGCGATCTGCGTCTTGTCATCGCGATCCAAAAGCTCTTCTCTGTCTGGCATTGTTGGTGGCCAAATTGCATAGCGGATTGGCTCAAAACAAGCTGTGAGACACATCATCCAGAGCATAGGAGGCCAGAAAGCATGGGTAAGGAGGTAAACGAGCTTTTTCTTCAAGGTATTATTTTCAGAATCGAGAGCGAGGCCGCGGACGGTACTGTAAGTGACGGCTGCAACGACGTAGAGAATATAGAGGAGATGCATGTAGCATTGACAATCCCAAAGAATGACCCAGAGACGTCTGAAGACTCCTGCGCGCGTACGTGGATCGCGCTCGTTAATATCGCTCTTCTGACTACCGGAACTGGAGAAAGCCATGGGTTTTCCACCGAGCCAGGAAGGGAGCAAAAAGGACATGATGATCGTTTTGGCGTGGAAAGGAGCCATCCACAATTGAGCGCCAGAATCACGTTGTGCTAAACGATATCCAGAGGGAAGATAGGTGACCCATTCGTTGAGACGTGTAAGCACGAGTTGGATGAAACATAATCTGATTTGCCATTTTAATTGAGTTTCGGTGTTGTAGGCTACTAGTTGACCACCAGAGATAAGAACGATAGGAATGGTAAGGAGAGCGATGCACAGGAAGATTTTGAAAAACGCGTCGATGGCGAAGACGAATGCAGAGAGACGGGCGAAAAAGCTCATGCCTTTTACCAAATCTCCAAATAGACAGAATCTTAATTTGACTGCGGTTTGCAACGTTCCTAATGTCCATCGTGTACGTTGTTTGAGATGACCGGTGATGGTGTCGGGAACGGTACCGAATTGTAGGGCTTCGTGACAAAAGGCGGTTCTCCACCCAGCACCAAGAAGGAGGGATGAGGTAAATGTATCTTCAGCGAGGGAACCAACGGGCCAGCCTCCAATATCGTCGAGGGCTGCACGACGAATAGCATAACCGGATCCAGTACACCATGCTACTCCGTTGGCATCCTTTGTTGGTTCCATGACGTGAACAAAGGCATCGAGGGATTGACAAAGCGGATCATTTTGAGGAACGTTGTAGAAAAGCTAATTGTGTTGTTAGTTCTCTAGCTCTGATGTTTCCGTATAATAAAGTTGAGAAAAACACATACCTGAGGTGGGCAAACAAGAGCCATCTTATCATCAATAACCATATGAGCAATAATAGCTCTCAACCAATCTGCTTCTGGAATCATATCCGCATCCAAAGCTGCGATAAACTCGGCTTCACCTCCTTCCAAATCGACCACGAAATTGGTTCCACCTGTAAGATTACCAGCTTTGAAATGATGTGGAACACCCTTGATTTTGATACGGGCATGATAATAGATATTAGGATATTCGAGTGAGAGTTCGTTGACAGCCTTTTCTAATTCGGGATCTTTTCCATCATCGAGAACGACAACGCGGAAACGGTCTTGAGGATACTGTCATTTCTGTTATTATTTACGTGGTGGCAAGGATGTTTGGCAATTAAACACTTACATCGCCAGCAGCAGCAGCTCGGGTCGTATCAAGAACAACATCTACATCTTCACCGCAGCACGTAACGAAAACATCAACAGTAGGTACTTCTTCACCACGAAGACGAAGCTTTGGTCGTGAACGACCGCGAATGGATAACATTTGGTACAGTTGGTGGAGTAATGCGGGACCTATTTGACGTAAGTGTGCGATCTCTTGGCAAAACTTGGCGGCAGAATAAATTTTCGGGAGTTGTGATAAGCGGAAGGATTTTTACGTGAAGGAAACTGGGAATTTTCCGGCTCCAACAACACATCGAACACGGGGAATCGGAGGAAATGTCAGAACACAAGTACTTACAAGCAACGCAACCTTCAGCTGCAATGAAAAGCCATGCCATGATATACACCTTGTCATATGCTTTCTGAACATCAACAATGCATATGATACGGTATGCGTAGTAAAGGAAGTACGAGCCACAGGCCAACAATGTGAAAAGTGGTGAGAATCGATACATGTTTCTTTTCCAAGGGGGAAGGAAAATTTCGTCATCGTGCTTGTGTAGTGTTTCGATTTGATAGACAGAAGTATTGAATTGTTTGTTGAAGGTATTGAAATGTCTGACTTTTCTAGCGGTCGCTGGATCTTCCTTCTTGAATTCTTCATAACTGATACTTTCATCTTGTAAAGCTGGTGTCGGGCATGCTGTTGCTCCATCGTAGGATGAGGTATCGGAGAAAGAGCGGCCATGATTAAAGGCGTTTAACGAATTGCCATATGCTGGACCAGGCGTTGAAGGGCCAGGTGTCGATGTGCCAGGTAACAAAGTTGCCGAGCTATAATTGTTTATCATGTTTATGTTCGATGATGATCGCAGAGTACCGGGTCGACTGTTTTGAATGGTCTCTAGAGATGTGACTGATTCATTGTTATGAAATTCGCCCCATCTTGCTGCTGTGGGTGATGGCGGTTGAGGGAGAGATTGGAACTCTCCGCGGTCATCACTATCACTGTGAGCCGCTGTGGGAGGAAACTGTATCATCCCGAATTATGCTTCTACGGAAAATCGAGTTAACGAACGAAAGTAGTGAAGACTCAAGGTTCAGAGGAGATCTAGGGAAATGAGGTCAATTGACTGTGTTAATAAAGAACCAAAAAATATGATGAGGAAAACGAATGATCCCTAAAGAATAAAAAACATGTAGGCATCGTCTGATTCTTAAAGAGATGGAGATTCCGCATGCACGATATATGTGAGACCAAAATAGTAAGAGACACAAAGTGGATGTTAGTGACAAACATACATGTCCCTGTCAGAGCCTTGAATACTGAGTGGGAATGGTGAAAAGTATTGGATAACATCTGTTCAAGGCTTCACGGGTCCACTTATACTGTTAAGATATGGCTCCGGTGGGGAGCATGTTGATGGGGAGATATTTTTGAGAGGCCTCGAGATCCCAAGTCACTTACAAGACAACCTGTGGGATGTTACTACTTAGTAATGTTAGCTGTTTTTTGAGGAGCTTTCCCACTGTCACTTTTTCTTTCGAGTTAGTACTATCTAGGTTATGCTTTAGCACATATATTACTTAAATTATAGAGTTTTTAGTCCCTAGAATTAAATATTTCAATAAATTGACCATGAGCTATGATAATTATTGGTATTCAGGTTTATCAGTCATCTTTGAAAGAGCTTCAGTAGAGTTTGAACAATCGAGCTGGATGCAGGCATTTGCTGCAATCGTGATGGTAAATTTTACCGGCAATGTTCGCTGACAAAATTACCCATGCAATAAAAGAACGCTTCGTAGCCCAAGGCGTCTCTATGCTGCGGGCTGGAGAAATCAAAATTGCTACTCAGAATAGTTCAACTTTTGTGGATGTTGAAGTGGAAGGTCTTGGTGTACAATTGCTATTTCAGCTATTCTCCAAGAGAGAAGCAAGCTAAACCTAGATTCTTTTTCTTGGATTTGGACTGCAAGTAGTGCAGATCAGCCATCCAGGGTAACATAGGAATCCTCGACTGTTTGTCTAAAAACAGAAACGATACATGCGCCCGTGTAGGTCAACATGTTTGTATGGATCTGGCAGTCACCTAAGCAAACGCCGACAAAATGACTGGGTATAGTATCCAGGTTTATCGTGTTGCTACCATGGAGGTGCAAGGAGAAGTCTAGATGACTGCTCCACTATCTCTTTGATGCAGCGATACTTGAGTATGTAGTTGGAAGACGCGACAAAGCTTACTAAATTGGAAGACGCAACAAGGGAGAGCGAGCCACTTTTGGACCCGCTTCAACGCAAACCCTCCACGCAATGTGTTTTTAGTTCTCTGCATTTGGGCTATATAAATTTGACGAGAACCCCCACGGAAAATTGCCGTATCACTGCGAACCAGGCAGAACTAAACATGATTATGGTTAAGATATCCTACCACAATCGACATTTCGAATAATATTTATGTTAAACAGAATTTTCATCCAAACTTACCAGTGCAAACGTTTCATCTTAGTGGCCGGTACACCAGCGATTGGAAGGAAGACCTTGCTTCCTGACTGTTCAAGTGGATATTACGGAAGCCGCCGTAGAATACATTTGACGCTCACAAGGTACCTCCCTGAAGCTCTTAGCGACAGCGGTTTATGGAAGTTGCTTGCAGTAGTGTGTGTAAGGTCATCCCAATTCGGGGCATCGGGAATGAAGATAAGAGAGGAATTCACAGGAAGCCCTTGTAACGAGATACGAGGTAAGTATGCAGCGGATAAGACGGTTGGTCTCCACAACAACTCTGTGAACCAAGAGAGTGGGTTCAAGGAATCCACTCGGCAGGACAAACGACATCTGATTCTGATATCCATATCCTAGATGTTCGTAAACTTTTTCCAACAACCATAGTTGGCCCGATATATCAAGATATGCTTCATGCCTGGGTACTAACCCATGATTTCGTCTAAGCTTATTTGAATCTTACTTGACAAAACAAATTCCCATCGGAGCTCTTGCGATAATGAGAAACAAGTCTCCTCTTTTAGATCGAGGAAACCCAGAGTGGATGTTGGAGATAGAGGACGATCCCCTTAATAAAACTTTGAAAACAGCATTTATTCGTAATGGATGTTCAGTACAACAATGAGATTGGACGAACTCCTGTCAACGCTTCATTTGTTTTTCCAAAGGAGGTTTGCAAGCTTTGTCAGGCAAGGCTCATTTGTTTCCTTTATCGCAAAGAAACTAAATGTGGTTCTAAGCGGTGACGACGCGTGGAACATGCATGGTTTGAAGTGGAGATAGGTTTTTTTTTGGTCGGGCTGGACATCATATGAATCGTATTTGGAGGCCTTAGAGCTCAGGGAAACAGATTCTTGTATGAACCTTAAATCTTATTAATGTAGTGGATCTTACTGGGAAGATTTGGATGGACTTTGCTTCTCTTTACCTTGAACCTTGAGGATTGAAAGATGTACATAAAGGGGACCAAAGTACAGGACAGCAGTCGAAGTAAAATAAAGTACAAAGCAGAATCTCGGGAATCGGATTGAGAAAAAGATTTGTTGTTCGTTCCATGGAAGATTACATAATCCACTGCTGCGCCTCACTTACTGGGTCTGCAAGGTCAATGCAGCCAACCGGCTTGGCTGTCTTTCCTTGCCCTCCATTTTAACGGTCAGGAGTCATCAGTTGGAAACCAGTACCGGCATTTGAGAACATTCCGATATACAGACGCATTTTTACTCAGATGGTTCCGCATAATTTACAGCAAATCGTATTCAGTTGGTTCACGAAGTGCCCCCAGCTTCGTGTTCATCTATTCCACTCCGCCCGACCAAGGAGAATGCATTGCCTTACTCCGTAATGTCGTCAGAATTAATCAATTCCCATAGAAATTTTCCGCGGAGTTCCTCCTTCTAGCATCTCCTTACCGACCGTTCCGAATATATTTCTTAAATTAGAAAATTAATGACGTTATGTTAAGGTTAATAGAGTAAAGTTTTTTCATACCGGCATTCACCCTAATCTACTTTTATGGAAGCTTCTAGGGAATGCCAGCTCATGCTCTTTATAAAAAGGAGTCTCGTATTGTATCTTGTTTTATTGTATTTTGATTGCCGTGCAATTCCAAGAGTTCTGCATAGAGGGTTATGTTAATAATTCTTGAAGATCGACTTGGCAAAATTTCGCTAGAGAAATGTAGGGGTGGTAAAGCAAATACATAGATAAGCTGCGCAAATTCTGCGAGTAAAGCCAAATCTCTGTTGTCTTGTTATTTTCTCGGCGTCGATAGGTATAAGATGAAAGGAGCAGAGTGCTAAATTCCAAAGGTAAAGGGTTTAGCCGTAAATCAGAAGAGAAAGATCGAAATCCGCCTTGGTCTATGCACATTTTTCACGCTTCTGTTGACTAAAAAAAAATCTTTCAGTACTTCGGAACCTCTTTTGTTATCGACTCTAATCCTGTAAAAAGTACTCACTCTCTCCTTGATTTGGGTGCTTCCCCACAGTCGTCGTTTTCTCTGAAAGCGTACCGTATTCGATGAGTGATGTCACTGGCGCTGTGAGCATCCGCAAGAGCGATCGAATTTTCCATGACAAAATTGATCTTGAACGGCTGCCCCTTCTTGACAGTTCTGCGGAGAGGCCCCAATTAACTCGCTGTCAAAAATTTCTCCCTCCATCAATTCTTCATTAAGTCTATTCTATTTGCTTGGAGAATCGAACCGTTTTAACGAATCATATGAGCCTAACCAGATCCGCGACTCACAAGACTTTACTAACAAACTGTGATTCTTGGTCAATTTCACGACCTTGGCCACTCTAACAGTACACCCACTCACGTGCTTAGCCTCCTCGGCAGCACGAAAAAGTGAGTTGCAAACGAGTCAATTCGCGTACATCACCGCTAGCTAAAACACGTTTTATCCTATGAGCTTGTGAGGAATAGGTAAAGTACAATCCGTCACTTCCCGAGGATCTATTGAAATCACGAATTCGCCAGTAGCAATATTGGGCATCTTCAAGTCAACACCAAAGTTGACACTCACAAACTGTGGCCTTATATCAATGTGAGAGGTAAGTTATTTAGCGATGGGATGTGTCAAAAAGGATTTGGTGCAATGGAAAATGCTCGATGCTTAGCGATCACCACAAGCATCACATCGATGTTCTTCCAGCCGAACCTCATTTCAGGATTGCGAATCTGATGTTCTAATGGACGTAGAGGGAAATCCGGAAAGCATTCATACGATTCCGAAACCTATCAAGGAAGATGATATTTTCATCCCCGGAATAATCTGTTTATCTAACCAAATCATCACGTGGATTTCAGTACCTCCATTAACCTACTCATCGATCAAGGCACTAGCCACACTCAATTTGAACGTGCGATACAAATCGTTTTCTTACCGCAATTCACAGAGCAACAAAATCAACGCACGACTGAACATTGGAAGGCTCCGTCCAATTGGAGGGAAAAATTTATCACATCACACCAAAAGTCGTCTCTCCCTTTCTTCAAGATATTAATTAAGAAGCAATAATCATCCAATATAGGACTGTAGCTATACAAACACTCTTTCAATCTGGTGAGGGCACTGAGTAAGGTCGCCATGATTCAGTAATTATCACTATCAGCAAGAACCCTGAAACAAAGAATATCCGTATAAAAGCACAAATCATTTCGGCACCGAACCTTTTTCACGCGGCAACTGACAAAAACGAACATCAGATGAATTCACTCAAAGAAAAGATTCGAATTTCATGCCAAGTAGCTAGTCATTTACCAGTACCCAGAAACGTGGTGGATAGTCCGAGGACGCGGCACGGCTTGTGAAATGGGACTAGATAATGAAGGGCTGAAAAGACGCTATATCATAGGCGACGAAAAACTTTTGCCGGTGACATAAACGCTGACGAATTTCTCAAACAAATGACGGCGCTTACGAAGGCGTGCTTGATGGCCGACTACGAGACCTCGAGGCTAGACCTCTTCTCGATCATTTGCACAGGATAACATTATTTGACATGTTTGACTTGGAGACCTCGAAATTAAGCAATTATCTTGGTCGTCTCTTCTTATGGTTCTTCTGTCAAATATACGCTCTGTGCGGTGTTAGAAAACGACCTTTAAGAGGGACGAGTTACAACAGATAGACATAAGTATATGGTTAACCAACAAAGTAGGTCTCCTAGATCAGACCTTTTGTTGGAGCTGGATAGACCTCAAGTGAGGACTTTCAGTTATAATCTACAAGGCGCAGTAAATTCCATATTGTAGGAATTCTTGGCCAACAATTTAGACCTATGAAAAGTCAACATATTCCGACAATTGCTTGCTATACTGAAGATACCTAAGAAAAGTGCTTAATCTTTATCGTCTTGTTGGTTGGTTCTCTCAATTTCCATTTCCCCAGTGTCGATTTTTGGAATTTCATCTAGTCCTCGCTCAATTGAGTTGTTAAGCCGTCTCTGTTATATTTTATTATCTTGTGTCAAGGCAAGTATCTGGTATAAGCATTTTTATCTTCAATACCTCAAGCTCCTTGAGATATTTTTCTAAATTCATATTCATTTTGCTGCCGGACAGTCACAAGCAGTCATTACGTCCGTCTTTCATCAGTAATAACCATCCAATAATACTCAACGTACTGCACTCATGTCCTCATGACTTTCCAAGTCTTTCATTGCAGTTCCCACAACCATTGTGTAAGTCAATTTTGATTTCACTTCCCAGCCACTCACTCAATTTTTATACCATCCAGTTTCTCACCTGAATCAAAATCCATTTTTTCTCGTGGATCCCTTGCGAAATGCTTCTCAGTTCTCAGTACAAAATTATCATCTACCTCTTCCCTTTCCTCACACCATCAATATATGCAGAAACAACACAGATATGTGATTCTACAAATGCAACAACGAAATCTGGAAGATACACATTCTTCCCAGATATTACAACGACAGATAAAGATGGGTATCAATGTACAGATGTAAGTCGTTCTCCTCATCACAAATAAGAAATAATAAACGAAAGTGCTAATTCCACTTCCCCAAGTTCTCCCTTGCCGACGAAAACAGCGGTAGCGTAGGTTCAACAACTCAATTCAACACCACTTTCTCCTGGTCCTCCTCCCCCGATATATCGACCCCGCAAGCCTTCCCCTCCCTAGCCCTCAATCTCCCCTCCATCCTTCCCATCTCAATCTCCAACATTTCTCTCTTCCCCCTCACCAACAATTGGGCTCTCTACCCCGGCAACCCTCTCCACACCATCTCCGCCACCACCCCCGATTCCTTACTAAACGCATCCGTCATTGCAGCCTGCTACCTGAACATCTATCTCGATCTCGAGCCCTCCCTCTCCCTCGACAAACGATTTTCCGCCACCAAAATCTCCATCTGGCAAGCCAACTACGGCGGCTTAATCCCCCTAGGTTATAACGACACCGCATCCACCATCACTAGACCGGTCATAAATCTCGCGGGAATCTCATATACTCTCTACGTATCACAAACCTCCCCATCCACTTCCTCTTTCCCCGCTTCGAATTTGAGTTCCTCCACAGTAGCAAACGATGAACCACAAGTTCCGCAAACAATATACACATGGTATCCCTCCATCAACGCCACCACTCTCACCGCAATGGATATTTCCCCCCTGCTCAATTATCTCTGGAGAGAAGTATACATCTCGAGTAACTCGTATGTAGGTTTTGTAGAGTGGGGACTAGATGCGCGGAATAGTAATGGGAATATTTCGTGGAGTGTGTACGAGACGGGGATGACTGTTAAACCGGGGACCCTGGTGAGAGCTGTGGGGATGGGCACGAGGAAAGAGGTGGGGAGGGGCGAGATGCTGGCGTTGGTGGGCTTGTTTTTCGGGGCTGTGGTGTTGTTTGGGTAGGATTGGGGGTGGGAGGGAGCGTGGAGGGGGATGGAGAGAAAGTGCATTTCTTGAGTCTTGGAGCGAGAGCAGGGATGGAGAGATTGTGTAGATCTTGTTTTCTTTTCTGTAAAATTTGGTTACATTCATGAAAATTGATTGTGTAGTAAGTATAGCGTAAGAAACTCAAAACTCATCATGCAGACGGTCTACAAGTTTATCTCATACCATCCAAGCGCAAAGAAAAGAGTCCTATGAGTTGTCGATAAGCAAACACAATCATCGTGGTAAATTTTTCCAGTCTAACTTTCATCTTCAATTCAAGCGATGGGAGAAGGGATCAAGATGAAAGAAGCGAGGTGAATCTTCACGTTGTTTTACTACCTAGGTAGTAATAGTTATAGTTACAGTATGATATTTGTTTTGTGTATTATATCATATATCTTGGTTCATGAATCTGGACCTCCAGGCACATTCTGAACTTATTCTGCTTTTCTATTCTTACTTGTCCATCGATAATGAAATAATGTAGGAAGTGCTTGGTATGGATGTCGACTTCAAACCAAAGATCCCATATGAGAAAGTAAAGCACCGAAGTGAAGAAACATCTCATTACCCTATATCCAAGAAACCAGGGGAAGAGAGCAGGAGCAGACACTATCGCGAAAAGATATTGAGGAATCTTATACATGATATTTCAAAAGTTCCAAATTCTTAAATCTTACAACTTTTCGTCTCATTATATCTAAGCTTTTAAATGTGAAGTGCCTACCTCGAGATCACTATCTATCATGTTGAAGCTATTCATCATTCTTTTTTGAAACTTGAAATTTTATTATCTCCCTACATACACTCTTTTCAATCTTAACCTTCTTTTCAAGTCCTCCAAGGGTTTTGTTTAATACATGAACCCGACTAATATTCTAGTTGTGCCGTTAGATACCCAAGTACAACATAGGATATATTCAGTAATCCAACGAAGCCACTCACCAATATAAAAGGCTCTAATCCATTCTCTGATATTCTATTGAAAATTTTCCATTGGCATTGTCACATTTCCTATTGTTCCCCTCTTCTATCTTTTGTCATATCTTATCACCGCTTCTCATATTCTCGCATTCCAATCATTCTAGAATCTACCATGTCCTCTCCCTCTATTTCTTCGTAAACCTAACAAATCCCATCATCCTATATTTCGTAATCGGTTCCTCATCAGCCACTATTTCAGTTGGTCTCGAGTCTCCCGGTAATTCATTTATTGCTCCCGACATAAATGTATTGGGTGCAGAAGTTGCAGAGTTTACATCTGATTTGTGGAGGATAGGTGATGTGGCAGTGGTATCATTCTGTAATGTGTTAGTATCGTATAATTTTGGAAGTGAAAATAAAAAAGCAAAGAGGCTTTCGAGATGATGTATTTGGTGTAATTCCTGAGAACTCTCGATCAAGAAGGAACAAAAAATAATACTAACGGCAGTTAGAGGAATCTTCCTAACCACTCCCCTTTCCGCCTTCGAAGGATCGATCCATGCCATGACGATCGCGGCCTCCTCATCTGGCAATGACATGAACGCCATTGCGAATGAATCAGATTTAATAGTAAGCTCTCTTGAAACTGCTATTTTTCTGATATCCGACGGACTAGAATTTAGAGCCGAAATCAAATACAAATGCCCCTTTTCATTAACCATAGCTAACTCTTTTCCGGATGGAGAGAAACTAGCGCATTGAATACGACTTCCCAACTTTCCAGATCGATTAGGCGCGGTTCTTATATCTGTTTTTTGACCTGTTTTAGGATGGACGAGGACTGGTACACCAGATTGTGTCCAAGTCGTTATACACACCAGAACTTCTTCAATACCCGTTCTTGACCGAAAAATAGCAGACGAGAGACCTCTATCTTCTGACTCATGTAAAGGAACATGATATCTACAAGAAACTAGTTCTTGAGATGATTGCATTGGAGTCATCCAAAAATATATTTGGATAGCTCCACTTTTGGCACTTCGGGTACTGGCCAGAAGATGCATCCCATCATCAGAGTAGGAGAGGGTTTCTACCTCCGGACAGTCTTCGCATTCGCTATGAATGCGACTATGAAGTCGATCCTCTCTAGGTTCAGATGATTGAGTGGTTTTGAAAAAGTAGACTGTTGCGTTTGTAAAGCCTACTGCGACGGTGCTTTCGTTGGGGGATATGGCTATGCTGCTTGCCCAAAGATTTGGGGGTAAAGGATACTCTACAACCGGAGCTGATGTTTGCAAGTTGACTATTCTAAGTTAGTTTCATGTTAGTAATTAGATAAATCATTAGAAAAGTGCTATTGACCGAAAAGATATACTGTTAGCTTTGGTTTTCGGGTGCCAATTATATAAGCTAAATACATTTTGGTTACAGATGCCTTATAACAGCTATTCTCTGTTGGGAATACACGGGTCATCGCGGGAGGGGATGCTCCCATATCCCAAATTTGTATTAAAGATTGAGTCCAGAATAGGCCATTCGTTGAGTTTTGTGACAAAGAAATATTGATTGCTTTAGCGCTTTTGCTTTTCGAAGTCTTTCTTGGTACTCGTACCAAACTTTCTAGGTTTATTTCGTCGAGTCTTTGAGCCTCTAGTGCCGATGAGGAAAGTGATGTAGTTTCGACGGATTTTCCTGGAACAGACTCCTTTCGCGTTCCAGTGAAAACCGATGTCCATTTGGATCCACCTTTTGACTTTTTTCTATCAGAATGGCTCTGGCCTATTGTTGGTCGGTTGACAAAATAAGTCCCACCTTCAGAGTTCATTCCATAAGGGGTATGGTCATTCGGTGAAGTATTACCAACGGAATCTGGAGAAAATGGCGTCTCGTCTGTAGTAGTAGAATTTTTCCGAAGCTCTGGTATTCTCGAGGGTTCACCTGACCTCGAACCATCCAGTGATACCAAGTCGGAAGAGGAAGAAGGTAGGGTAATAGGGGTGTCTAGTCTTTGGCTGAAAGTACCAACAGTAGGCGACACTTGAGACGGCATAGTATGAGGTAAAGACCTGGACCGATCTTGAGCAGCTGCGGAGATAAAAGTTGTCTTGTTGTGAAAGGGTGAAGGTTGTTCAGTATCATATGTGCGCATCTTCAAATTGCTTGTACTTGTATTACCGTAGGCTGGATGATAGGGGATTGCTCCATCCATTTTTGGCGGTGGAAGTTGGAAGTATGTGGGAACGTATCGTTCCAAATGCATAGCGTCTGCATGGGATTCAAAGGGCTCAAGAAGATCCCAAACTTGCCTTGCAAGCGCCATCTCACGCATTATTGTAACCGGTTCTTCGCATTGAACGTACTTTGTCTTTGAGGGTAGTCTATCCTCATTTATATCTGGGTTCTCCAACTGAGCATAGAGATCATCGTCAGCATGCTATTCCATTCGCGTCAGTCCACATTCAGACTATTGCTCGAAACCTTCCCGAATAATCATGTCAGAAGTTAAATTCTAGTAAAATACTTGGCGTACCGGAAATTTCAGATTCTCTAGGTATCTCATCTGTGAGGCACCAGCTATATGACATTTAGAGCAATTGAGCGTATATATCCTCGGTCTTGACGATTTGGCATGCCGGCTTGGATCATCAAGAGCAAGAATCCTTTTCGTAATTTCAGATATGGTATGCATCATCTCCCTATCACTCACGCGACTTATGATTTGACGATCATTAAGTCGCAGACATAGTGCATCTATTGCATGCAATTCCTTATCATCTATTTCTATCTGCATTGACTGTCTCCTCAAATCTGGTGTATCTGGAAGGATGATTCGATATTGATCAGTAAAGGTGCCGACCAAATCTTCTTTGGAGAATCGTGTCGGGATTCGCATATTCTCAATCGCTCGTAAAACTGCGTTCCTCGTTCGTTCTGATGCTGCTGCAAGATATGCATCGCGAGTTTCTCCATTTATCGTATATTGAATCGAAGCTGCGACGACGAATTGAGTAATGTCTCGAAGTGCAAGGAATTGTGCGAGCCATCCACCTCCCCCACTGCCTCCTCCATCTCCTCCTCCTCCAGAACCATCTGCAAGTATAAGAGTAGACACATATTTTGTCGAGAAGCAGTCGCTCAATGGATACTGTGATGAAGAAGTGTGGTAGTTAGTTTAAATTTGTAGATTTTGATTAAAAGGTTCTAGAAGGGTACTTAGAAAGCTTAGGCCTAGCGGAGCCCCATAAGTAAAACGTTGATATATTGGCTCTTACCAATTCTTCTGCTAAATTTGGCAGTTCATCCCTTAATTTAGAGGGTAAAGCTAGTGGGTTAGGCTCCGAACCCCGCAATGATTCAGTTATTTCTTTGCAAACCAACAACAAAAATGATTTCGGTCCTGGATAACTGTCAAACATATGTTCCAGTGAGCGATGAATGCGCCCAAATCTATCTCGACGAATCTTTCTCTGCAATTCGATTTTCGATTGAGATTGTCCATCGGATGGCTGCTGCGGTAATAGTTGGAGGACACGAAGCGCAGATAGTAACAGTTCGGCCAAGTACTTGTCTCTCAGTTGTCGCGACTCCCATAAACTCTCTCGACCTTCGATAACAATGTGTAAGACAAATTCGATCATCCGCAGAGTCACCTCCCAGCTAGCCAGAAATCCAAAATACCATCCATCTTTTTGAAGCTTCGCAGATGGGATAGAAAGGCGTTGTATATAAAAAATGGTGTTGAGTTGAGCAAATAGCGTTATTACTAGGTTTTGATAGGTTTCCTTATCGCCATCAGAATATACTTTTTCGAGGGAAAACTGCCCCACCAGTTCCAATATTATACTATCGACGTCGCTGCGCAGGGACAATAGTTTCCAAATGTTTGCTAGACGTGTAAATTGTGGTGATGCGGCCGAGGCTGGAGTCGGCATGGTGTGTCGATGGCATGAGCTCTCAATCTACGTAGTAGCTTCAACGATTCGAAGCAGTCTGGTCGCCACGTGGGCTGACTCCCTCAACTTGGTGCCGCAATAATGGCAAGCTTTGTGAGTATATCATAAGTATTATGCGTGTCAAAATGGACCATGAAGGTCGAAGATCATCAACTCGATCGGATCGTATTGGGCTTGTTTCCTGGCGACCACAACCCGCGACCGTTTACAGTAATGGCTAGGGTACCATGAGGGATGAAATGGGTGGTGGCCCCGCTGTCACTTCAAGAGAACTTTCAAGCAAGGTCTTTGGATAGGATTTTTTTTTCAAAAAGTACCCTTGTTCGGGAAGGCTTTGCCCATATTTGTCTCTTTTACTTGATCCAATTTGGAAGGTCATCCAATCTCAGCTACGGATACAGACCGTTTCGTCTATTCGTATCTCCTGTAAACCATTGGACCATTTACTATCTGGCCACCCGGAGGGCTGAAAACCCCAACCGTTATCAGGGTTTATCATATGCAATGTAACCCACTTTAAGGATCAATGAAAATGCAGGTTGAAAGTCCACAAGGATAGCACAGACTTGGTTCTTCTTGTGGAAATCTCAGACGAAAGAACCAGCTTCAAAAATGAATCTGACATTAAGGTTTTTCGGGATTGATCTTATTTCAGAACTTTATCTTCTGTACTTGACTGGTTGTTGGTTCCACATTTGGTGTTTTCTTTCTGTTTGAGGTTCATATTTATCCGGTTTTATACATTGTAGCCATATTCTAGGAGTATATCTTGTCACGAGGTTTAAACAAAGTACTACCCAAAAGAGCGGCAGATGCGGGGGTCCCTGTAAGTAGGAATCAGCTTTGTGCGATATAATTAGTCGTCCCTTCTACGTGGTTACATTAGACCTTCCGCCCGTACAGGGGCTAAATATTGCGGAGGATTGTCTACATCGAGGCAGTGCAGATATATATGATTCTTGGCGATCCTGATTCCTTCGACCTCTTTTGTGCGAATTGTCATAATATTTTTGACTCGAAATTTCGAACGCAACATTGTTACGATGGATCATGAAAAACCTGAAGCGGTGATTCCACCGCAAATATTCGAATTCGACATCGATCAAACTCGAAGTCGGACAAGTCCAGATGCAGAGCCTAATTACCCTGAAGACCGTCGGGAACGCCGAGGGGAGAGTCTGTGGTGCGCCAATCTGTACCATTCAATCTTTGCGACCACTAATTATAATTAGGATAACGCTGGGTGAACGGCACATTAACGTGAGTTGCTGAGCTATGGCTGAGCTATTTTCCTGTCAGAAGCAATGGCTAACGACGTAAATCGTACGCCAGATGATAGCGTTTTCTGGGTACGTTCCTCGAAATCAAATTCTTCCCAAGCATATAAATAACGTAATACGGCTACAGGACAATTGGAAATGGACTTTTTCTTTGTAGTGGTCGATCTCTTGCTGGGGCTGGACCAGGCGGCGCCGTCATGGCATACATTATTATGGGAACAGTGGTTTCGTCTGTTATATCTTGTTTAGGTGAAATGACTGCTCTTATGCCTGTCAATGCCCCGGTCGTAGAGTTTCCTCGAAGATTCTTAGATCGCGGCGTTGGATTTGCAGTTGGATGGATGTATTGGTGAGTAAACTCAATCATGATCCAAATCGAGAGGGAATATTGACGATCAGAAGGTTTGCATGGGC
The DNA here is from genome assembly GCA_004786225.1 of Botryotinia narcissicola. NCBI lineage: Eukaryota > Fungi > Ascomycota > Leotiomycetes > Helotiales > Sclerotiniaceae > Botryotinia > Botryotinia narcissicola. The sequence goes on along the minus strand of PQXJ01000202.1, from coordinate 26,771 downwards.
TGTCACTGCCGCAGAAGAACTAGTTGCTGTTTCTGTAACACTTGGATTTCATTATGATGATGGAAGAACATTTCTAGCCTGGACAATTGGGGAAAGCGTCGACCCCGCTGTTTGGATCGGATTGTTCCTAATAATTGTTACTGCTATCAATATGTTTCCTGTTAAAGTGAGTGTTCAGCAGCACCCACTAATCATGACAGCTACTGATCAAGCTACAGTATTTCGGAGAATTAGAGTATGCTTTCGGTTGCATCAAGATCATATTTATCACGATGGTTATTGTTTTGATGCTTATTCTTGACACTAAGCAACGTACGTAAAGTACTCTTTCGTTGATTATTGTGCGTTGACGCCCCGATAGCTAGCTCAGATGCTTATTATACGTCACCTCCAAACTCTAAATGTGGGTATTATTAGCCTTGAAGTGCTATATTTTTATACTGATTCAATATATTCAGATTGGTGTCATCCGTGGGGATTTTTTAACCACGCCTACTCCGTTCGAGATGAACAAGGAAATCTGCAGCGAAAGATTGAAGGACCCGCTGGCTCATTCCTTGGGATGTGGTATGTCGAATCACTATCTCCAAGTCCTATCGATAGCTGATTATCTCTACAGGACAACTATTATCAATGTAATATTCTCATATACTGGAATGGATATTGTAGCAGCAACTGCGGCAGAGTCAAAATCGCTTGCTAATGCTGAGAGTATGAAAATGGCCGCAAGAAAAATCTCCATTCGTATCGTCACTCTCTACACCATGGCCATGATCACAGCATCTTTTATAGTGCCATACACTCATCCTTTCATCAATGGAAAGGGGCAATCGGTTGGCGCGCACTCAATTTTTGTTATCGCAGTTGTCGAAGCGGGATTACCAGCTCTGGCACATTTTTTCAACGCCATCTTCGCTTTTGCATCCTTTACTTGCGCCATCAATTCTATGTATGTGGCATCGAGAGTCTTACATACTTTGGCTTTACAGGATCAGGCGGGACCGGAATTTATTGCCAGGAGATTAAGGCAAACAAGATCGGGTGTTCCAATCAGAGCGGTATTAGCAACGGCTGCTATGGCTCTAGTGGCTTTCATGGGTAGGACTGGCACAACTGCAATTGTGAGTACCTGCACCCATCCTTACATTGCGATACATTGAAAATTAATTGAGAAAAATAGTGATTAAGTGAATTGGCATCAAACTGCACTTCATCGATTCTTATCGTCTACGCCACGATTTGTGCTACTTATCTCGGATTTTTTCGGACGTATGTCTCAAATTTATTTTTTCCTCTTGCTTTTTCCTAACCGTTAGTGTTTCATTTATGCAGCCTATTGATGCCACAAATGATAGACTTGAAGATACTAAACTCTATGGAAATGCATCGGAAAGGCAAGCAGCGCACTATGACCGCGATCATCCCCGTTACCCATACAAATCACACGGTCAATGGCTTAAAGGGTTTTACGGTATGGCGGCATGTATTATTCTCGTTACTTTCAACGGTGTTTCTGCATTTCTTGAAAGACCTTTTGATGTCAGAAGATTCGTTGCGAGTTATGTATCTGTATGTTTAGCTTCCCTAAATCTCCTTTCGACTTCGTTGGACTAACACGGAACAGATCCCGGTGTTTATTCTTCTAATTATAGGCTATAAAATTAATAAGCATGGACTGAAAATACGAAATTGGGGCCCGGAAAGATCAAATGATTTGAGAAACACGATTCAAGCTGCGAGTGAGAAGAGAAAGGGAAGACTAGAGTTTCCGGATGAGGGAATTAGTATGGAAAATTTCAAGACGTGGGCGCATTGGATGTGGGTATGGACAAGATAGGTTGTGCTGGAACACGGCGAGCGTGGTGAGACTTTTGGAACTTCGTATTGGGCTTATGATTGAATGACATCGGCTTGGGTATGGATCGGGTATGGAGAGGTTATTGAGGCTCAAATAATATTGTATTATGAGTCTTGTACGGAACTACAGGATGGGAAAGAATACAGGATACTGGGATAGGATAAATCAGGAAATGGAATAAGGTTGGCGTATGGGCGCCGGAGTAGGTTGACGAAAAGAATATTTCCCATTCTTCAGCATTTAAATCATTTGTATAACTTAGGGGGAATATTTGGGAGTGAGAAGTCCTGTTAATAATGATCATTGTTTAGTATATTTCGTAAGTTAGCGCATTTTGTAGTGCATTAAAAATCAAATAAGCTTCAAGATACTAAGAATACGCCCAACCAATCTTTGTTAGAAACATTGCAAGCGTCACCAGCAATCGGCTCAGCCCTATGCTCGTACCTTAGCCTACCGGTATGTAGTCTACCCTACAAACTACCTCTTGTGAGATTGAACTCGGTATATACCTAGTTTATAAACGCACGACAGATATAGGCAACAACGGTGATATAATGATGGCTTGCATAATTGCACGGCATGCAGGTATGTATGTGAATGTGTATGTGAACACAATGAGGATGAGGATGTTGTAACATTCTATTTTCTGGGGGAATATTACTCACATACCAAATATATTCATCTAACTCGGCGTCGATATCTGATTTTGTTTTTGTATACGTACTGGGGCCATGTCTATGTAAGCATGTACAGTATGTGTACATTGAATAACATCATTTGATTTAATGAGGGGTTCATCTGATTTCATATGTTTGATACCTTTTTGAGTTGAATGCTACGGCGGTAAGGACTGTAATGGACAGGCGGGAGGAGAATTGCACGGGAAGGAAAGCGGGAAGGGAAACGGTATGGGATGACGCGAAAGTGGATTGGGATCGGGGTCATTGAGGTGAGAAAAGCCGATCTTACTTATGGTAGCATTGGTAGGTGGGACTTGAAAACGGTACGGCATCTATTAGATGGATGGGGAGATGGGTGTGGAATGTGGAGGGTTAAGTGACTTTGTAGTCTAATGCGGTATAGTGGTTGATGATGGAGTTTCTCAGGGATGAGGATGATGGTTATTCACTGGGTGGGAATGGTGATAGAAACAGAATGACTGCGAGTCACTAATCTATATTTTCAGATAATCCGCGAACCAATGCATGATATAAAAAACCAGTCTTGTGCTCCTCAAACGGATAATATCCATCAAATAAGCTAGAGATTTCGGTCTAGAATTATACCTGTTTAACCAATTCATCCATAAAAGAGCACTTTTGAACTGATATCCACGGAGAATATCCATTCACTTATTCATTCCTGGCTGCACAACATGTAGAACTGCATAAGATAATCATGCGTTCATCTATCTGCCTTGCCGAGTCACCTCATATCGGTATTAAAATCTTACTCTACCTTTCTGCCCAAGATAAATTAAAGTCGGGGTGTAGGGGAGGCTCAAGGATAGGCCTCGTGCGCGATGCAATGTAGTGGTATGCTGTGCTGTGCAGATAACTTTATTGTTTATTGTATTGCATTGTATTATATGAGATTATGGTGTAGTGTAAGGTATGAGCGCAGTGTTGTATTTTGATGTGTTGTGGTGTGGTAAGGTAGTAATGATAACTAATTATGATGGTGCACATGTAAGAATGCATTCGTATAACATCCATACAAAAGGCACTGTTCGTATATTCAACTAATAAAATTATTATAGTTTCGGCAGTTGCGATAATAATATGTGTTCGCTTGTGTACGAAATTGCCAATGCTTTATCGCATGATGTTTATTTCTCAAATGTACCGATTGGTTGTTGGGGTGGGAAACGGTAGCATTTCTTCAACTTTTGTCGCCATCCTATCGCGATCCTTTTAATTAATCGTTTATGACTTGCTACTGTAATGCGGGAGGGATTATATCAAAGTCATTGCGGTGGCTTTATGGCGTCACAACTTTGCATCCTTCAATTCGTTTCTTTTGTGTGAGAGATTAGCGTGCAGGAAAAGTGGCTTGAAGGAGTCAAGTAGACGGTATGAATGAAATGCCACTAGCGCCTTACCATAAAGGAACTGTGGTATAAGGAAGTGGGCGGGAGGGATGTGTAATTCTGATGTATAGGGAGAGACATTATGGAGATGATTGATGATATGTGTATCATTGAACTGATTGATGTAACAAGCGAATTAACCTGTTTCCTAAAATCAGCCTACACGGTATATGTCACATCGTTCCATACATTTGCTATTGTAAATTTGCGTAAAGCCCAAAAATTTGTGGTGTCACAAATCCAAATAAGCCGAGGATAGAAAAAGAAAAAATGATGGTAGCAAAGCCACCACGTGGAACAAAGTGGCGTTTGTTACTTGCATTTATCCTTACGAGGTTGGGTAGTTAAGGGGTTGATTGGTTGAGAGGTTCAGTGAGATAGGCTGTTTATAATTGGCTGAATTGAGATGGACTGATTTTGCAGAAAATAAAAAAAGAAGAAGGAGAATGATTGGTGTTAGATAAGATGACCGGTCGTATATGCGTGAGTTGGGAATTGAGAAATATAGAATAGGAGATTGAACATGATGTTTTGAATAGAGACGCAGAGAGCTCGATAATGATTTCAGGTACATCTCGCTACCTAGTAAAGACGAAATATGCATGCGCAAAGCCTAATTTCACTGTGAGAATAGGCAAAACACGCATGAGAGTTAGTATTCATGGTGTAACGAACCATAATTACTAAGATTTAGCATATGGATATCATGACTCATCCGTGAAATTTATATGGACAGCCACAAGGAGCCAAAGTAATGAAGGAACTATTCAATATTTGCATCAAAGGCATGAACCAAGAACAATATAACTCGGAATTGACGAAGATTTCTACTGCAGTACTCCGTTAGTGACGAAAGCAGCGTATTTCAGTGGTAACTAATCCATTGAGACGAAGTTGGAGAAATGTATTTAAGGTGTGGGGTAGGTACGTTGTGGTGATCAGAACAGAACATTCCCACAAACTCCAATAGGCCCAGTGCTGAGTAGAAAATCTCAGTAGACTTTATAGATACATGTCATATCTAGATTAAGCTAAATCCAAATGCTTAAGGATAATAAGTGATGAATCGACTCATCCACAATGGAATTCTCTTTGCCTTATACTTTCTTCGATGACGGACAGCTCTCTCGTTCTTTAATGTTTTCAATGTTATCGCAGCTTGCCAGTGCCTGCATCAGATTTTGGGATTGACCAGTATCCCTGACCAGAATGAGAAGTCTAGGCGCATAAGTTAATACGTTTTTCCGGCTTGACTTCCTCAACTCAACTTTCGAGGAAATTGAGTGTAGCAGTCGTACCACCTGTAAGAATCATGTAGAATATAACATAGCATCTCTTCATAGAGTAAATGAGGATGAAGCAAGAATATCGGGTAATTATTCATGCTTGAAATATGAAAAGCTGTCTCTCATAGACCTATTCTAAGATGATTTACTGTCGATTGACGTGAAGACAGACAAGTTCTTCCATTTGGTCCTTTCTTTCAATTTTTGTATTAAATTTGTTTTTGATGAGAAATTAAAGAAGAATCAAGGGACTCCAAATGTGCCCAGGATTGATCATCATTAAAACTGTTGATGTAGAGTAGGTTGTTGAATGAAAGATGTAATGTGTCCAAATTTTGTTTGTGTTAAATTGGAAAATTGTATGAAGAGCTCGACCCTCTTCGCCTAATATACTTAAAGAGGCAAAGTGAGATTAATTGTCAGCCTGGTCTGTTTTCAAGCTTTCTTGCTTGTTTGTTTCAGAATAGAGGGATTTCAATTTCTATTTGGAAGCAGGTAATTCAACAAAACAACCAAGACTTTTTATTAAAGTCAATTTTTTGATGAAATTCCTGACACTAATGGGTAAGTGAAGTCCCCCTGTCAGTTTCCTATGAATTTCCAATTCAAAATCTGCTCTCCAAATTGTTTGTAGAAACATGCTTGCAGACTGGGTATTGCAGGTCTCCTCCTTTATCTTGTTATAAGTATTCTCATAATGTTGACTTTATCTCATTACTAAAGAATCTTTGCAAAGAGGGAAAGAGACTTGATTATCAATTGATCCACTATACAAAATTGAATGCGTCTGTTTCAGCAGTTTCTTGGAGATTTCCCCCGGAAACATTTGAAAGAAGACACGAGAGCTCCATCCAAGAAAAATTCGTTTACTAATTTTTTTTGCAACTTAGATTTGCCGTGTTGGAATTCACAGTCTTCCATAAAAATGATGCACGGAGACTGAACGAAACCTTTTCCACTTCAGTCTTCACGGTTCTCAGTTTACTAGTTGAAGGAACCCGAAGCCTGAGAACAATTCAAATGGCAAGATCGACAGTATACAAAAAGAGAGCGAGACCACTGATGTCGAGGCCACTACCGCAGGTTCCATAAGGGGAGGCGAAATCGATTGTGATGATTACTCATGTTTGCGGCGGCTGATCTGAACAAATTCTACGTTCTGATAAAGGAGTGGAACTTCCGATAATAGATGGTGGTATTAGAGAATACCAATGTGGAGTCAGTAGAGCGGTTGAGGAAGAATGTCACGAAAAGCGCATGAAAATTGTAACAGCTCAGTATATATTTGCTGAATGATAGTCAAGCACTCGGTCATCAACTAATCGATACTAGACGGATCGAAAGAGACATCAAAATTATCCGCTATAACCACTAAATACCTCGAATATACATGTCTCTTGCCATCTGCTTTAGGCCTTTTGGGTGAATGACCTCAGCGACGATCTTCTGCCCACAATTCAGACGTGCGGTTGTTGGGGTTACAGCCGGCCAGTAACACCGTGGACTCAATACCACGGTAAGATTGAGTCTTGGAATTTCAATACGCTCAAACATAAGTATTCTCTGAGATATCAATGGGTGAAATCCGCGTTTAAGGCGTCATGCACCCTACGGAGTAGACTCAGTACGTTTTGTTAGCAGAAGCTGAAAAGGTCATGAAGTGTTGGTAAAGTCCCTACAAATTAGTTTAGCTAGCCCACCCTTTGATATATATGGTGTATTAGCTTCCTTTGGAATATCATGATTTAGTCACTTAGCTGGGTCTGGAGAAGACATACAGCATATATCAAGAGAAGCGAATATGTGGAGCTTGCCTAGAGCCAGTATGAGTCCTGCTGTCTCGGTTCAGTATTTCGATTTCAAGATTAAATAGGTAGGATAGTCGCGTTTCTCTTGCCTTTGGGAACTCTCCAATTGTTAGTTACTTTCTATAACAGTTGCTATCGTGTGAATAGATATTTTGTCGCCTGATTAGGTTCTCGATAGCTGACTTGAAAGCAACAGAGCTCTTGCTTGCACTAGTACAGTGTTGTATTTTTGAAGTTTAATGAAGCAAGCTATCTGGATAGAAGATTCCTAGTGGAACTTTTGACTTCGATGCTTTATCGACTCAGTCATGGGTGGAGATCTCTCTCTACTTCTCGAGGCTGATTTAGTGATACTTAACTTGAAGAGAAATCGGCCAGCTCATATATGATATTTTTACAGTTCCATGCAAGCGAGAAGCACCACGATCTTTGAGCACACTGCAGACAAGGATTCTGAGGCAGCTAAGTCAACCATCGAGCATGATGCCTGCTGTGATCAAACTCCGCCTGACCTCAAGGTCCCCAAAAAATGCTACAGAACCTTGAAATGATAACCAATTTGTAGCCTGTCTCGACCTATTATGTATTGGAGTTATCTTGCGAATGCTCCTGGAAGATATTCGTGAAATCTTGAGAGTCTGTGCAATAGGATTAGATCTACCTAGATTTGCAGGTTGACGAGATTTCCAGTGATATTTGTAAAGAGCGAAGAGAAGATATGAAAAGGAATTTTGATGCTGGCAGAACCTCATAAGAGGTCAACGACTGTCATCGACGCCCATCTGGACCCGCTCTTTCAAGATTTTGTTGGACTCTAAAGTTATGAGATGAAGGGCTCAATCTTAAAGAGAAGACTCAGAGGCTAAGAAAATTGCCTCATACTAAGGCGCGGGTCTTTGCCTGGATCCACGGAAAAACTTCGCTAGTCTCTTCAAGTCGTCTAATCAACCGACTAATGTCAGCTCCAGCGAGCTACATCTATACCGGTACCGATGCGCTGCGAAGAGCTTGAGAGCATGGCCTCCTTTCAGAAATCAGGTGCCGCTGGGAGCCCCATATAACACAACTCAAGTTAACCTGAGGGCCAACTCTTGTGATTCTGTAAAACAACTGCTGAAAAAAGCTGGTTCAGTATTTCAATCCAGATTCACACTGAAAGTAGGGCCATCGAGAAGGAAGAGGCAACAGGCTGCCGCAAGCATTTTAGACGAGAGCTAAACCGAAGCTGACAGTTTGAAAGAGAGGCAAGATTTATACACTTATTACAATATTGTCGATCGAACCCGACTGATCAACTTTTGAGGCCTAATCAACTCTCGTATCTCGATAAGAACGGTAATATCATCGGTGACCGATTGCGTCGAACAAGTCCCTCCTTTAACTCAAACAGTCCTTCGCGCAATCCTTGGTAATTCTTCTTTCAAGTAGGAAGAGGGTTTCAAATAGTCGTCATTGCCGTAAGTCGCTAGCTCTCGCTGCCAATTCTAGCAACCCAATGGCACTTCACGCCGGAAATCCAATATGTATGATCCGATAAGTAGATTGGTTCAGGCTGCCGAAGAGGGAGAAAGCCATGGGCTAGCCGATCGACGGCGCTCAGATTTATCGAGAAGCTGTGTGGAGGTATCCGTGATCTTGATTGTGGATGCTCACTGTTTCTCCATGCTGGCATCCTAGTTGTGAAGAGATTTCTGCGCGCGCCTTATGACTTTCGAGGAGGGTTAGAATACCAGAGCTAGCACGGCAGCTACGGTTACGTTGACGACCGACAGAAAAAGTTATGGTGTTTTTTTCATTTGTGCCGCTATCGAGTCTGCTAGACTGATCATTCATCTAGATCCAAGTGATGTATCCAGAAAAGCTTAGACATACCGGGTGGTGCTGAACTTTGAGGGAATGAAGAATCGACAGGCCACACTCTCCTTGTTTAGACTTTCTTTCCAATATTGTTCAACCAACTATCATTCGCGATTCCTCTCGAGGGGCCAGTGCCGGTTATTGTAGCTTGCATCGCCTCTGCGATCATCGAAGGATATTAAAAGACTGCAAAACGGGCTGAGAAGGCTATAGTGATAGCACTTAGCCACTCGCAAAGACGAACGCAATGGTGGAGTTGTGTTCTTCATTTTCATTGCTCTTTGAGTGAATTTTGAAGGGAATTCTTTATTTTGGTAGAATTTGTCAAAGGCTTTGAGAAGCTCATACACGAATCTGCCAGAAGATACTCTCCAAAGTTACCTTTCACAAAAGGCAAAGAGAGGCATTGAATAGTTCCGAAAGCAGAGAAAATAACGAAGTTTGTAGCAATTAGTAGTTTTCCAAGAGGACCTTACGCGTGGGCAATATCTCAAGCTGGCAAATTTTGGTTTCTGTTGTTGAGTGAAGTATTTGAATTTCCTCATATGGTTAGTCAAATCGTTCCAGCTATCAACACAGGAATATATAGCAACGTGGTGACCATCAATTACCAAAATTATCACCACAAAACGAAAGCACTGTCTTATTTTGATCGATTACATTTTTCAAAAACACAATTTCACACCCTCGAAAATCAATCTACACCCCGAATCAATCTCAAACACAGCGGATTCAATCAAAGTCTCTCCAAGTTACTTCCATTGAAGATAAAAATGCCATATCACAGAGACAACGCCTCTATTCCCGCTACCTCATCAACTCCATCAAACGCTCCATACGAATACTATGGTTTGACGTATAAACGTTGGTGCGACTATAACTATCCTCAAGGGCCATTGGATATTATAAATGCGCAAGTAGCAGTGCCCACTGACGTATTAGAACCAACTCGCGCCGGTCCTCTTCCCTTTCCTCCTGTCATGTCTCCAGGGTGGTCTAATGACCCTCAAAATACTCCCCAGTATCTCTCTCTTCCACCATATCTACAAATTCCTATCGACCCAGCAATGTGTGATGATATCGACGAACCCATGGTCCTCAGCAACTCTAGACCAGTAGCGGCGCAGTTACAAGCTCAAGCATCAGGTCCTTCCAGTAGTCGTTTGTCCGCTGCAGCCACGCGTCCAGCAGAAGATGCCGCTCCTGTCGGTACTAATGTCGAAGAGAAACTAGACCCTATCCGTGTTGCATTAATGGCAAGATTAACCAGAGAAGCAAGAACAGCAACCCTTCCTCTTGATGTCCCACACCATAAACAACTTGACATTTTGAGGGATATGCCGTTGCGCAGACAACTCTCTCTACGAGAAGCAGACGACTTTTTTCATCGCTCGCGTCCTGACTACTGGGATGCAACAGCCGGATACCTAGTAGGTGAAGTAGCCCCTGAGCCTTGCAGCTACTGCAAAGCCGGTAATGGGCGATTTGCGGAGTGTATTGTGGTTCCACCTCAATCTGGCAGTGATCGACAACTATTTGGAGGAGTTTGTATGAGTTGTGCTTATCAAAGTTCGCCGGGAAAGTGTTCGTTTCATCCAAAGTGAGTTAACAATTGTTCATTGATTGGCAGTTCTATAATGAGGCTTCTTTTATTCTACAATGTATTGGAAGGTTCTAACTATTTGTTTGTCGAACAGTCACTAGAAATGGGATGATAGAACGGACAGGGAGCGCAAAAAGGGCAAGAAGAGGACACATAAGAGGGATGATTGATTGGCTTCCTGGTCAACTAATTGAGCAAAAGTCTTCGTAACCGATCTTGAGCTCGATGCTTCATTTTTCTTGCGATGACACTATCCACTTTTTTGCTTTTCGCCCATTTTCCTCTGTCGCCTTCTAGCCACCACTCAGTCTCCTTCGCAAATTCTCGCTGTTCTTGTTTTACAGAGTATCATCAGTACAATCTGGACGTTGCTTCGTGTCTGATGGCCAACGAGTCATACTCAAGAGTTCAGCAGTATCATTTTGAACGAAACTTGGTTACTGTTTGGAGGAATAACGGCGTAACCTCATTCAGGACATCTTCTCAACTCCAACCAGTTCGATACAAGCAGATACTCTGAGGATTTTTCTCGCTGTCCTCGCAATCCCCTCGGAGATAATCGCTATCATTTTTGTCGTTTCATTATCTTCAATTTTCGCTGTCTACATATCGTCTGCTGGTCTTTTGTCTCATTTCCTCGTCAACGCGTGTCATCTGGCCATATTCATCTTCTGCTGTCAACGTCTGATCCTTTGTTGCTCAATATTTTTCGTCCTCCGGTGTGTTCGAAGGTCTTAAACAACAACGGCTGGACGAGCCATTTTACGAGGCGACTGGCACAGAAAGACGACTTGGCTTACTGTCTGATTCAGTACAGAAGGGAGAGCAGATCTACACATGCTGTTTTAGGTTACTGAACGGATTGAGAGCGAAAGTATTGGATATAGAGATTAGACTGTATGACTGCAGACGGTTATTTTTCTTTGTTCTCTTGTGAAGTGGAGGTGATTACATTGTTTTTTCTAGCATAGATACCCTATTTAATGAATTTTTGCTCTGGATTGCTTTCATGTTTAACCAGAAATTATTTCTGTGCATATTGTGATTTGTACGTTCTTTGATTCGGGGGATCTTGCTTTTCATATCCATTGTATAGAAAATAGTTGATTGATCACAGTGAAAAAGTCGAATTGACAACTGGAGAAGATAGGTGATGCAAATCTGAAAGATGCTATCCACATCACTGTTCTTCTATCATTCCCTTTCTCATACTCTAAGCCGTGGTCTTCTTTGCAACATTTCCTATTACACCATGGAGCTCTGTACTTTAGCGTGTGGATCAACTTATGATGTCCATAGTCGTGGTGCGCGCCAATTTCTGTGCTCGTTACGTGGTCTTATTTATAGCTAGTGTTTATGGGACTTCTTTGTGTAGTTAGAAAAAGCAATCAGTTCATATCAATACAACTCTCCTTATGTAATGTGAGGTATTACTTAGAGTTTTCAATTCCTTTCTTGCACCAAAGGTGCTACATTTACAGAAACTCTTCTGTGATATATGTGAAGTATTACTATATGATCCCACCATTTTCTACCCTTCTACAGTGGATAGAATTATTTCCTATAATATCGGTGGTGTTGATGAGAAGATATAATGTTGAGACCATAATTGAAAACAATGCGTACTTTTGTCTTCTGTTTGGAGGATTGCCACACCTAAAAACTTTTGGATTCTCGAAAGCGATGAAATTGTTTGGACTCTTCAGTAGCTACTGCCTGGGCTCGTGCTGAAGCTGGTGCCAATCCCCATGTTAACGCCCGAGACCTAGCTGATTCCATGCCGCGTTCGAAATTGATTTTCTGCATATTCAATTTCATACCCGGTTCAAGATTTTCGACAGCCGGTTTGTACATGAACTGTCCTTGATAGGGCGTCGATGGTTAGTTTCTGTAGGCTATATATCACCTCTAGCATGATAGTTTTGACTCACGGATTGCGAATTGTACCGAAAGCTTGGAACCCATTGGATTGGTAATTTTGTTAATTGGATGGGATTGATCGCTCCACGTGGGTTGCCACACTTACGTCTTTCTTTATACTAGCAGCTTTTGATAAGTGTACAGACAGGAAGTGTTTAGTTATTGAAAGGCATTGTTATTCCTGATATCTAACAATATTTTAGGTTCCATCATCATTCCCTCTAGTTCATGGTATTTGGAATCAGCATGATACAATGAAGCGGTGAACAAATGAACATTATATCCTGCGCTTTCTTCTTTCGAGTTTATTTACAACAGATCATCTTGATTTTAGAAAGTTTATAATACACCATCGAAGTCTTGCTGTCTCAAGCCGAAACCTTATAAAAAGTTTAGCCGAGAAGCTACTGTGCTGGGCACATAACTAATACGCTCGGCACATCAGACTCGACATTCAAATACACTCAAGCCATGAAATCTCGATAAAGTATCTTTTCAAAAACAGCATGATTATCAATTATCAATTCATCACTTTAGAATTAGGCATTGAGAATGAAGAGGTTCGAAATATTGACTCATTTTGAATCTCAACTGACATTTCGATGAGCAACATGTCCCACTTACAGAATTGCCAGGGTTTCTTCTTTCCTGGTTTACCCCTCTGTTACACGCACCTACCCCACTTTAGTTTGAATTGCCGAAACGTCCCTTCCCCAGTTGTTCATTAGTCCACCATTTCCCCGGATTTAATCTAATCTATGATGTGTTCGTGTTTCTTTTCTTATCAATTGAAGCTAGATATTCTACATTTACTGCGAGACCAAGATATCTAAGCCTCCAATATTGATCATTCAACACAGATGCCACTTTACTCAACAGTATTACATGGGATATATATAAAGCAAAATTATAAATCTATTCGGTACAGAGAATTGCTTGAACACCTCCCATGTTCAAATCTCGTCAATTTCTAATCATTTGAATTCTCACCACGATGCCAATCCTTGAAGGTCGAGCTCTCTTTACGGCCGCGACATCACTAACATGTCTTGGGTTTTTGCTCATAGGATATGACAATGGATTGATGGGAGGGTGAATTTTCCTTCATACAACCTCAATGCATCTTTTTGATCTTAAATGTTGCCATTGTATTTCCTTCAACTTACAGTTCATGTCAGTCTCGTTAATGCAACAGGATTCAAAGACACATTCTACAATCCTGTCCCCACCATCGTTGGCCTGATCGTCGCTATATATGAAGTGGGGTGTTTCCTTGGGAGTGTGGCTACATCGTTGTTTGGAGTAAATATTGGAAGGAAGAGATCAATTGGAATGGGAGTAGTAATCATGATTATTGGGGCACTACTGCAAGCATCAGCATACTCGAGAGCTCATATAATCGTTGCACGAGTGGTTTCTGGGGTTGGAATGGGATTCATAAATAGCACTGTTCCTGTTTTCCAAGCAGAGTTCAGTCCCAAAGCAACAAGAGGATTGTGTAAGGAAAATACCCGATGTAAAGGAGAACCACTATACTGATCATTCCACAGATGTCTGCATGCAGTTATCGACTTTGAATTTTGGAATATTCTTAGCCTATTGGGTCGATTACGGCTTTACGCAATCATACACTGCCTCGTTTTCTTGGAGAGTACCGACGATTCTCCAATGCATGTTTCTAGTACCCATGCTTGTTTTACGCGCCATAGTTCCTGAATCTCCTCGATGGCTAGCTGCGCACGAGAAAACCGATGAATCCTTAAATGTTCTCTCTCGATTACACTCATACCATATGACAGAGCAGCAAATAAAATCTTTACACCTAGAAATTGTCCGCACTTGCGAATTCGAGAAATTGCTGGGGACAGGCTCTTGGAGCGATCTGTTCACAAATGATGCAATTCAATCGCAACGGCGCTTCCTGATTGCATGCGCCATCCAATCTTTCCAACAGCTAGGCGGGATAAATGCATTGATATACTACTCCAATACTCTTTTTTCGACATCCCTAGGATTTTCGGATCATCTCAGTGCGCTTATGTCTGGGTTTCTCCAAACTTGGTTCTTTGCCGCAAGTTTTATCCCTTGGTTACTTATTGATCGAATTGGAAGGCTCCCTCTACTTTTGTCAATGATTTCTGTCATGTCAATAGTAATGATTGTACAGACGGGATTGATCTATAATGTGCAGAATAACACATCAATTGCCAAAGGTTGTGGTATTGGTGCCACGGTGATGTTGTTCATTTTTGAAGGGGCTTTTACCGTTGGATTTCAAGCGACAGTGAGTAGTGTTAACATTTTTGATTGCTACACGAAAAAACTCGCCAGTTTCAAAGACGTATTTTTTGGCAGCTCCATGCCTCAAACATTACACCTACTCCATTAATTCTGCTTGCTATTACTAATCTTCACCGTCCCTCACTCTTAGGTCTGGGTCTACCCGTCTGAAATCCTTCCTCTTCGTCTTCGCCAACGAGGCTCCTCGGTCTCAACAGCATGTAATTGGATTTTTAATTACATGATCGTTCAAATTACTCCAATTGCATTAAACAATATAGGGTATAAAATTTACATAATATTCGGGGTACTGAATGCATGCTGGGTTCCAATCATATATCTCTATTTCCCGGAGACCAAAGGGTTGGAGTTAGAAGATATTGATAAAATCTTTGAAAGGAGTCATGGAGTGATTGAGAGATTGAATGGTCTAGAAAGAGATGATGAGGAGTTTAGGGGTGTAAGTCTAATGAATGGGGAGGGTAGACATACAAGTTCCGAGAATCACAGTGGGAGCATGAGTGGTAGTGGTAGTAGCGTTGTTAACCAGAGGAAACTGGGTACTGATACTGGGAAAGTAACGAAGGAAGAAATAGAGCGCGTGACGAGTGAAGAGCATTCTTAGATTGATAGGCGCTTGAATGAGTTTGGATTTGAAGAACAGGACTTGAGTCTATGTATACTTCTCTGAATATCGAGCAAGTAGTTGGAATGAGGGGGGAGGGGGGCTTTTGTGCGAATACCTTGTTGCGTTGTTAGGACGTTGGCGTTGAAGTTTCATCATGCGATAGGCTCCATAATGAGATGAGGCGTGTGAAAAATTGTGGCGGTAAGAATTCGCAAGACTATAGATTCCTTGAGGCAGTACTGTGCAGGGAAATGGAAGAATTTCGTGGAGGCTGCGAGAATGAAATCTTACCGAAGCTTTCCTGACAGGACTGTCTCAAAAAAAAAAAAAAAGAGTTCAAGCTCGTTTACTTTTTATCAAGCTATATGTTCAATGTTTGTTGCTTAGTTGTGCGATTGTGCATTTATAAATAATCTTGATACTACTTCCGCAATAAAGCCACACTTCTTTACGATATTACAAGTTCTGAAGTGTCGGAAGTTTCAATCTTAGATCTGAACTAACTCATTTCCTCCTCGGAGGAAAAGAGGATTCACGAGGAAATCTTACGTAGCTGAATTACAAAAGCGTGCGGAGATTTTGATAGTTTTAAGTTATTGTGCTCATGTTGTTGATATTTCTCTAGGTTATGGGATGTAACATGTAACAAGGTCAGGCCATAACAGTGTTTCTGAAGAGGTTAGACTTGGTAGAAGTTTTATATTTCATTGAAAAGAACATGCTATGAGGTGGCAGTGCGGATTCTTCAACTTTGTGAAAGCGTATATTCTTTGATTCATGTTTAAATGAGTGATACTCCTATTATTCGAGACAAAAACGGTATCTTTGTGATTATTTGTATCCTGCCTCCGGCCATTCCTCTCAATATGACTCCACGAGCTGTTTGTTTACTTCATCACCCTCGGTAGTTCCTATGATATTATCCATTCGATATTGTCCTCAAGGATGTGAATTGTTTACTTGAACGATATCAAGTAATCCCTTGTACAGAAGAAAGAAGATGTTCTGCATAATCGAACAGGCGTTAGGAAACAAAGTCGTAAAGCAGAAGTCCATCATCTGCACATAGATATACATCAGTAATATTTTTACTACTTAAGAGTTGAGAATCCCTTACATTAGACGCCATATTTGCACACAATGTATACCAAAAAAGCGACAATCAATACGAACATAACTCGACTCATCAATTCAATAGATTGGGCATCCTTCTTTTCCTTATCGAGACGTTTCTGGCGCTCCTCAATATACATCTGTCGATATAGTTGACGCTCCTCTATAAAGATCTTGAGATTTGCTCGACGCTCCTCGATGTACATCTGTAATTCTGTCTCTCGATCATCCGTGTACTCGGCAAAGACTTCGTCTTCTCTCATGCTTGCGGCGAGATCTTCGATGATTCTCTGGGATTCTGGATCGATTTCCAGATTTGCTACGTTGTTGTTCATCTTTTTGGGAGGAAATGATGGTTTGTCTTTGATGTTATTTTGGAATCAGTCAGAAAGAGAGATTTATTTATGTTTCAAGTGGTTTATAGATCGGGAAACTAGGAAAGAATAAGTGGCCGTAATATTTATTCACTAAGCTATGAGAGAATGAACACAGACGAGTGTTATCACGGTTTGTTGAATGTGAGACTGATCTAAATATTCTATAAAAGGACTCACTACAGAGTTGATGTGATAGTTTCATCTCATACCTACGGATTTCAAATACCGGTATAACCACAACATGTGGTAGAAAGGAGCTACACTGAAGCTAGCGAAAGCGCAAGTCTCCTCATAAGTAATTTGTCTCTGGAACTTTCTGTTTTCCTTTGCCCAGATCTATCCACCCCCTTTCTTTGGAATTTCGATCAACCTCTACGGATTAGTATCCCACGAGATTGGCATATCTATGAACCTCAGATCCCTAAGTTTTGTATCGAATCACGTTTTCAACACAACCAATACCACCAGTATAAGTACTTATAGACCTTTAGATATGAAACACATGTGTATTCCCGTCTCACAGTTGGCAATTTAGGTTTAAGATACTGAAGAAAATCCTAGGTAAACGAAGATTCTTTTACATCCACTTCACTTCATGTGTGAAGCTAGCTAACTGGGTTATATCTACTTGGAAATATACAATGCATTTACGTTTAGATTACCTGGCTAGCATCGTAAATATGAAATTGATCTGTGTTCTGTACTGTTTGATTCTATCCTAGACTAGATACATCTGAGAATAAGCGTTAAGATTCTATATAATTTGTGTATGTGCAGAAGGGCACTGAGAATATAGAGATCGAATGCAACGTATGTGTTATTACTACTACGCATAAAATCCGCGACAGCTGTTTCCCATCAGGTTGTTTTCTTTGAAGCGTAGATCGTCAAGAGGGACAAAGATGAAGCCTCATGATAGACATCCTATCGACTCAGTCTCTCATCAAATCTCTGCACAATTTCAACTCCTCACTCAATAGCTCACTGCTATATACCCCTCCGTTTTCCTTCCCAAGAACATGTACTTCTCCTATGATATGTGCAGAATCAATTCATATGACGCCCTTTTTTACTGCCTTTTTTCCTGGCTAAAAGTTTATTTTGTCTTCTCTGCAGCTTCCTCCTTTCCCTACGAGTGAGTTTATTTTCGCATCTACTACTACATGTGCGACTCCTTTCTCCGCAGCAAATTTTTGGAGTATGTTCTTGCAGACTCTGGACAGTTGGCGAAGAGGCAGGTAGTGCGGCCAGATCGGGGTCTTGATTGAAGGTATTCCAGGGCAACGCGTCTACAGGCAATGTGCTAGATGATGAATTTTCAGTCAGTGGCTCTCCAGGCGACGTTCTTCCTGCTATATTTTCTCTCCCAGGTTGTAAACCCTCGATACCATGAAAGCCGCTTGGGTGCAAGAGTGGCTAGACTAGTTGATTGTTAGGAATGATCCCCGGTCAAAGTAGCTAGAGGGAGTCACCGCGGGATTGTTCTTGGTCCAAGGTCGAGCTCTGAGTGACAGGAACTTCTCTATCTTGTCTTCCAGCAACCATGTCTAAGCGACGCGAAGATATCATTAAGTCAGCACCGTCTCCAGAGCTTCTCCTCTGAGGATTGTAAGTCCCACGCTCCCTCACATTATCCCCTAAAGATCCGATCAAAGTATTGTCGGTTGCGCCGCCCTCATTGCTGATATTTGATACTCCATCATTTAACGAAGACGAATTTGAGTCACCATCTGGTGTTGTTCCTCTTCGAACTTCCGATTCCCATGTTGGCATGTAGTCAGGATCAAGATCTCTCCGAGCCCTTTTATTTGTTGGAATAACACGGCCAGAAGGTGACTGCAAGTCTGGAATTGTAAAATTAGTGGCCGAACTAGATTCAGCCTGAATGTGTGTTGGCACTCCAGACCAGGCGATCGGATGTTCTATAAAATCTTGTTCTGCGTTAAATAAATCACGTAGAATTTCCCGAGTTTTCTTCGCAGATTGACGCTGGCCCGTAAGTCTGGTTTTTTCTGTAATATTCCTTGGCTGATTGTGATCTATAGTCTCCGATTTGACTCTATTCTTACTTCCAAATGGACGGCCTCGTTTTTTGCCACTCAGACCCACTTGTGAACTTTGGCGTGATGTCGGGGTCGAAGCTTGAGAAGAGCCTGCCGGCGAAGAGTCTAAAACGATTGCATGATAATCTTTCAAAGGTCTGCCGCGGCGTCGTTTCGGGCCGATGGGACAGGAATAGATAGCTTCACCTTCTATGTACTCAACCTTGTGCTTCATACCCTTTGGGGAAGTTTGGCTGTTAGCTGAAAATTGATTCGTGGAAAGGCATGGGCTTGCAGAACTGGGCCATCTCGGAAGCTCAGCAGTGAAAGTCCCTCTATGATACTCCATTTTTATATTGCTTCGATCGCCTGACTCAGAGTCCTGAGGCATTTCACCAGATTCGCTCTCTTCAATTTCTATTGAATGTGATAGGTGCTCGATATCTTCTATGGGTGGTTCTCGTGGTGATTCTGATAGAGGTTTCGATAATGGCTCTGGCAATGGGTCTGGTGGTGATTCTCGTAATGATTCTGGTAATGGTTCTAGAAGAGATTCTGGGAGTTGTTCCGAGCAAGCCTCAGGGATTGGCGCCGATGTTTCGGCAACAGGTCTCGAAGACTGAATTGAAGTCTCAGTAACGGGTTGATCTACTCGGTCAGATAAAAGCCGATTGCTTATCTCGGATATGGGAGATTCTGCAACAACGCTTGATCGAGATCTAGCCCCCAGTCTCCTACGTGTGACCCCTGCAGCTTTTCGAGTCTTGCAATGCAGACATGTGGTAGGTGCTGGACTCATCAGACTAACAGTTGAACCTTCAGGTAACACGATTGGCTTGCGACAATCATCGCAGTTGTAATGACTACTTGGCATGTTGTCTAGGAAATCATATTCATCTTCCTCGCTATCCGTTGACTCTGCCATGGGCGTAGTTTTTTCGACGCCCGGATTGGCGCCGTCGATACGAGTTAAGTTTCCATTTAACTCCAGAGCATTTAGATCGATATGAATAGGAGTGCCCAGATCACTAGCATCACTGAAATCCTCTTGAACCCCTTGACTCCTCATATTTCCCAGGAACTCATTATTTCTATGAGCTTCATGCATTGATTCAATGTTCCTCCGAAAATTATCAACAAGATTGCTGAACGCTTCAAACGAAAACTGTTTAGCGGATACATTGCGTGGAGATCCAGCTCTGATACTTGCAGGTTGGTCGTAAGGAAAATTGGCGATGCCAGAAGCACGAGCTAAAGCAAGGTATCTGACTGAAATATCACTGGCCAATTGAAGCATGTCATCTTGTGGTCTATTATTCTCTACAGAAGTCGTGACAGACTCGCTTGCTCCAGCAATTGAGGATTGAGGAGTCGCGCTCATAGAATTATCATTAACAGTCATTCCGCGTGACTTGGCAACGCTAATAAGAAGAGTGTCGAGCGCTTTCGAAATATCTGTGCCGGGCACAATTTCTTTTGTTTTGCCATTATTCGCAGTATGAAGCGTTTCCGTATTTGTGTGTATCGAGGTTGTTTCCGATCCTAGGTTATCGATCGTTTTAGGGTCTTTCTGTGAATTACTATTGAGAATGGGAAGAAGTTGCCTGTCAACTAAGCTTTGTGAGTCCACAGAATCAGAGCGACTTCTCAGCTCCAAGACACTTGTTTGACAGGCTACCTCGTTATTGTGCAATATCAAGCTGTCCTCTGGAGAAATAGTTGGATGTAAACGTGGTGAAACATATTCTTGCCTGGGATTTGCTTCACCAATCTGCTGACTTAGCACTATCGTCGCTGGGGCTCCAAAGCCTGCTTCAATTGCTGACTGATCCTCTCGACTTTGGTCCATATTTGAAGTAGTGCTAGCGCCATGATCGCGGGCATGTGTCACGTGATTAGTGGTTTGCACGTCTGCGTCCTCTGAGCCCGCCGCATCATCTCGTTTCTTTTCACCGTCTTCTTCGTTGTTCTCCTCCACGCCGTTCGATAGGAAAAAGAATTCCGCAACCTCTTTTGCTCCTGGACATTTCAATATCATGATCATGATCAGTTCCTGAAGCTTAAAGTTCCCCGCCCCATCGATCTTCCTTGATAGCGCCTCGAGTGTTTTAGCCCGCTCGACGCGTTCATGATTTGTAGTCGGTGACGGAAGAAAAATGCTTGTTGTTGATGCATGATTGGAAGTAGATGGTAAAGAATGTGTGATGGAGGGCGATGCGGAAGATGGTAACCGGGATGGTAATGGAGAAGCTTGTTCCACGCGTCTTGCAGCAGCTTCACGAGCTCTTCGTTCGGCTGCTCGAAGTTTTGCCTGCTTGATTCGTTGTTTAGTATCAAGCTTGGCAAGTGATAACAAATCGCCATTGCGACCTTCCATATTGGCATCCGACATGACCACTATGTGCAATTCTTGTATAGTGTAGCAAAGTTCGCGCTGTTATTTTGTTATGAGAGCTTTAAGAAATAAATTTCTTTTATCTCTTATCTTATCATGGCGAAGCGCAGTATTGAAAGCCCAAAATATGAATAGAAAAATTTATTAGTTTTACATGACCATATCAACTTAATAAATCATTGACAGTGAACATATTCAGTTCTTTGTATTTCGAATTGTTTGCTGCCCTCTCATTTTGGTCGCAGCGTGCTTCACCAAGCTTACGTAACTTCAAGTTTTATTTGCTAATCACGTGAATTCAAAAGATTAAATGACAATGCAATGCACCACCACTTCACGTACGTTGATGAGATGACTTTGGCAACAATTTCATAAGATTTTAATATTGATATCAACCCTCAAATCCAGTCAACATTTGAGCACATAGTCTCGATTTTGCTTTCATTTGCAGAGCCTGTCCTAGCTCAACCGCCATCCACCACGATACTTCGTCCCTCCGACATGAACTCATTTCTCCACTTATACACCCTCGAGCTCTTGTCCTTTAAATATTCCCAGTTCCCCCAAAGTTCACTCTCAATATAAAACATTGCTTTTTCTCCGTCACAGAAGTACTCATACGGTCAATTCAGCACTATTGTCTACTTTTCTGTTTCCTGTACACACTGTTGCAATTATGTCTGGCCCTCTTCGCGGCCGCTTCCTCAACATCTTCCCTATCCTCGGATGCATCGTATGAGTCAGAATCTTCAAGATCTTCGCAGTCACTCCGTGAGTCTTCGGGAGTGGGTTCGAATATATTCCTCGTCTCTTTGACTTCTTCCAACACTTTGTGTCTCGCGTTTTTGCAACCCCAGTCGCTTCCGAACTGTGAACAGCAAGACCAAATCCAACGATCCTCGAAGTCTGGATGATCAATCAGAGATTCAATTGCTCCGTCTTTCTTTGAATCATGATCTGCCCATATGATATCGTCAAGATCCGTTGTTCTATAACTTGTAATTGTTAGTAAGATAGGCATGGGACGAAAAAGTTTTACAATATACCTGGATGCCATAGACAGTCGTTGGCCGGATTGTTGTTTATGCAGAAGTAACTATTACAACTCTCGCATCTAAACATGGTGGGGCTTTTGCCGGGATGTTTTCTCTTGTTGGCTCTGACTAACTCATGGATTTCGTACTTGGACTTGGCCAGCACTTCTTCAACTTCGATTCCAACATCCTCTTCCCTTTCCTCATAGTTATCACAATCCCCGAAGTCAGTAACTCTAGGCTTGCCATCGTGAAAGCCATCGACTCCGAAAAACACCTTCTCTGGCTTGACAAAAAGCTTTCCATGACAATGCTTCAAAGTAAAGCCTTTGTTGTCGCAGACCAACTTGAGAAGATTTCGGAGCTGTGGAGCATCCACCTTGTCGAATTCTTCGCATAATCTTGAGTCGATCATGTTGTCTGTGCTGGGATACCAAATTTGAAGATGAACAATATAAAAGCTGTGAATCCTAGAGCTGTGTCTAGGTGTAAGAAAGTCGTTGTTGAGAAGGAAAGCAGATATTCTTGAAAGCAGCTCGAGATACATCATTTACTCGCTAATCTCAGTAGATACGGCCTTGTGCATCAAAAAATTGAAGTGGTAATAGCTGAGAGGTGAATTTCGATCGATGATGACTCTTGAAATTCCTTGAAACAAATTCGTCCAAGGCATGTCAATGATGTAAGGAGATTCAGCACCACATAATTATCTTTTGAGGAATGGAAGTAAGCTGTCCACTCTCTGTACAAGATTTGTCCGAGAATATCTGGAATGAATACATGTTTGTCATATATGTGTACAGTCTAAAGAGGTTGGAGAAAGCCTGTTCAGCTTCTTATGGTTTTATTGTTGAGATGGTTACAAGACATAAAGTAACTTTGTCTCCCTCGCATCAAATAAGCAGCAAATGCACAAACAATTTTTGAGATGAAAAGCAATGGATGAGATGAATAGCTGGGATTGTCAATCTATATAAAAGACCCCCATCGCGTCTTTTTTGAACATCCTTCCTCAAGCATTCAAGAGGGTTATTCGCATTTGGAAGATCAACATCAATATCAAGTATAAACCCCACTACCTTTGTCGCTACTAGCATTACAAGCCACTATCCATCAGTTTTAGTTCTTTTGCTGTCTCCTTCCTCCAATGCCTTATGTCTCGTAAATATACACGCCTCAACATCTGAATTACTCTCACAACAATTCCAGATGAAACGATCTGCATACTGAGGATCATCTACACTCTTCCATGGCTCTTCATAGTTCGGCCAATGATAATCCTCCACATAATTCTCATCGAGTTCTCTCTCGCCTAGAATGAGTGCCAATGACCAAACATCACATGAAGATAGAACACTTTAATACATACCTGGGTGGAAGCAACAATCGCCCTTTTTGTTTGCCTCAATATTGAAGTCGGAGCCACAGTTTTCGCACTCAAATATCTTCAGGTTTCTCTTCTTTGAAACGACCAAAAGTCGCAATCTTTTCTCCTTTTCAGCGTACATCTCCTCTAAATAATCTTTCTTTGATAAAAGCAATTCCTTGATCTCGCTCTTTCGTAAAGCTAGCACATCTTTGTCATCATCAGAGTTGTTCCATGAGTCAGTCTCCGATTCCTCCTCGCTGTGTACTTCGTCGTTGCCTTTGTTTGTGTTTTGATCTGCCGATTTGACTATTCCAACTGCTTCGTCTATCTTTTGCTCTCCCATTGTGCCCGCTCGTTGATCTATCTCCGCAGCTTCAAGCTCAGTCCATCTCGCGCTGTCAACGATTGTAACTTCTTCATCGTCTCCTTTTTCCGTAGCAAGCTCGTCCTTGTTTTCGTTGTTACTTCCAACCTCGCCATTATTGTTCTCCTCGCCCTCGCCATCGGCATCGTCGCTTTGATTTAGGTCGATGAATCCATTCGAGATAACGATGTTGCGGCCATCGACCTCGATTTTTCCCATCGAATCATGAATAGTAAACTTTCCACACTCACATAGCTTGTTGAGGAGTTCTCGAAGTCTTCGCGCGTTCATTCCGTCGAACGCGGTCCTGAGTCTTGGGTCACTCATTGTCGTTGTACTGATGAAGCTGTATCGGTGCTTTTTCCCGATTTGACAATGTAGTGGATTGGTAGGACGTTCTTAGGTAGTAATATAATAAGTACAAGAGCGCGAGTTGCAGTTACAGGATTCACCGTTCGCTTAGATAAGCTGAGAAGCAATTTTAAATCTCTGCAAGTTCATTATAGGCAAAAGAAATTGGTTGGCCTAAATTCACTGTTTCATCAGATTTGTATGGATGACAAACTTGTTGGATTCTGTACTTCTCTAATTGACACTAGGTGTTGATTAGTTGCTCATGAAACCTGCTTTCCTCCCTTCCCACGTGGTGTAAAGATACAATACTTGACACCAAATTGTTGGTCTAGAATTCACCATCATATGGATAGTAACTTGAACAAGCATACTACCACGATCTTGGTCCGAGCAGCCGACTTGGCTCAACCCACAGTCTAGCCCTCTTCCTAGGATTGGGGCTCTCAGGTTCATGGTATTCTTCGTCGGATGAGTCAACTTCCACTCCATAATTACTTGCTTCATCTTCTGCTGGATATTCATCTGCTGGATCCTGTTCTGTACTCTCATTGGCGCTTTCAATGGCGCTCTCACTGGGACTCTCACTTTGCGGCTTGGCCCCTCCACATATTTCGAGAGTAATTGTGCACCCATCTATAAAAAATTGCTTGCCGTTATAGACTGGCAATGAGACTCGTCCAGATCTCAACAAAACTAAAAGGGTTGTTCTAAGCTCATTAGCAGTCATTTCCTCCAGTAGATCGCAACTTTCGGCTTCGTGTGTGAGGACGACTTGAGTACCAACTATAAAGATTACCGCGACTATACGTCGCGAATCGGGATCTTCCTTTTTATTGATGTATTCCTCATCAGCGGGCAATCTCAGCTTGTAGACTCCTCCGCAAATCATGTGGATAGCCCTACGAAGTTGTGGAGCTCTCATTTTTTCGATTGCGAACCAGACCCTGCATCTCCAGACGGCATAACTATCTTTTGTGCCACCGAGCACCTCTTCAAATAGCGATTCATCTTCATCCTCATCTCCAATTTCTTCGAAATCTGAGTCACCCTCTTCCCTTACTTTGACCTGCGAGACTACTCTCTGACCTTCCATACGGAGATCGCACCGAATTTTGGCTCCACGAGTATCTTGATCGACACAGGATTTATAATACAAATCCCTAAGAAACTTTCGAATATCCTCAACGTCCATGAAGGTGTATGCCGTGACCATCTTTCGCGGATTATTGTGAGATAGCTTTGATGGGTCAATGTTGATCATGAAGATAGCCTCTCTTTTTTCATTGTAAATAGGGCATCCGTAGCCCTCGTCCCTGACAATCTGAGCCATGATACCTCGAAGCGAATCTTCATCCAACGTCAGAAATAACTTGGTGAGATGTTCCCCCATTTCTGCCTCAATGAAAACCTTTGGATACATTTTTTGTTCCATACTTTTCCCAGTCTAAAAATTCGGAGTCTCGATTAAGATAAATTCAATACTAATTTTATTCTGGTGTTATCGCTCTTGATTTGTTTCTTATAGCGAAAAAAAGAATGATATTGGTTAAAAGTTTCATTTTGTAAGGACACGCTTGTAAATAAATCGAAGCCTTTCAACGTCGTCTTTGCTCCTGCATTCGTTATGGGTAGAGGTTACTCTGAGAATGACGTGTGGTCAGACATCTAGAGCCACGAGTGGCTACAAGTGATTTACTTCCCAGTAGTCGGTAGGAACCCTCGTCGGTTCACAAGTTCCTACCTCTGCGAAGATTCGTACGAATCTGCACAAAGAATATTCCAGCATCACCAGTCAGCCATTGACTACACCATTCCTCACAAAACTCATCAAGAACAATGCGAAGTTCATAAGCCCGCTCACGGGAAACGTGTTTGTAGACTCCCAGTTTGCTGCACCACATGATTTTTGGTACAAACTTGATGAATTCTACATTTGGCTCTTCTGCACGGATTGTGAATTTGTAAAAGTCGTTACGATGAATGGTCTTGGGTCTTTCGTGGGTTTCTGGCGCGTCCAACCTCTCGAAATATTTGTTGAGTCTTGTATCGATGGCCTTTCTTAGTCCAGAATAGTCAAGATCTCTAACCTATTTCCCTACTACGTGCACGTCCCTGCTATATTTACAATCTCGATCATCTATTTTGAATAACTTTAAAAATTAATAACAATTCCAATTTATAATATAAAGAACTAGCAATTTAATTAATAAATAATAAGATATAATATTATCTAAAAATATAATAAAATCTTCAGATTTTGAATTTCTATGGAACTCGTAGTGCTCGCTCTTTACTAGATTGTAATATAACCTTCTCCTTCTTTCCTTTCGAATTATTAGTCTTTATAATATCAAAGAGCTCTATAATCTTTATCAATATTAAATCTATAGT
>PQXJ01000201.1:0-64233 GCA_004786225.1 Botryotinia narcissicola | reverse complement strand
TTATGTCTTTGTAATTTCGTGGTTGTTGGTGATGTAGTGCGGTTAATTATAAGTCAATGTATGATGTGCAATACATACACCATCAAAGAAATTTCCTGGGAGTGAAATATACCATCTTGCAAATTCCGCATAGTGTCTCATATACATAGCGTGATGTCCAGTAGAGACTTGAAGAGCTAGTAAGGATAGTACAATTAGTTGATAAGGATTGAAATAATCAATAAGAATAGAAGATCACTTTAAAAGAATACATGGAAGGATACTTGAAAGGATAGACTTGAAGAAGAACATCAAAAATTATCCACTCCTCCTCCCTTGTTGCTTCTTTTTAAACGCTTGTGATAACTCTGGAATATTGGGTTTGGGAGTTCGGAGTTGGGAGTCGGGTGAGTTGGTGTTTGGGAAGATCGTTGTTGGGTTTCTGATTCGGATTTGCTTGTTTTGTTTATGTTTGTTTTTTTTTTGGAGAGAGATGAGAGAGACAGGGTGTGGAGAATGATGAATAGATATGGAGATAGTTAGCTGGACAGATGATGATTATATGGCTATATATAGTATCCAGTAAGTTCTTTTCTACTCTACTTAAATATTAGTAGAGATTTGATAATGAGTATATAGTAAATCTCAACTTTCGAGGGATTTCCATGTAAGGGGGTTCTCAGAATGAAGTATTAGTTATTGGTATAGTCTATAATAAGTTTACCTCCTTTTACGCGATTTAGATGCTATGATAACTACCTACCTACCTACCTTCCTGGTAGAATCTACAATTGCAAGCTAGCATTTATGAAGGATTCTAGAATCTATACAAGGAGGGGTTCAAAAAAGGAATGATAATTGGAAGCTAAAAACAATGGTGGAAGATGAAAGATGAAAGAGTAGAATCTATGAATGAACTTGAGACAAATTGTATATCTAAATGGGTAGGTAGTTTGGAGGCATTACGGGAGGGAGAAGTTGAATATTTCGGTAATATAAGAGTGATACTCTGGGCTTTTAGTGATGTGATGTATGAGAGTAGTTTACCGTTTCTTTTAAGATTACGAGGATCAAGTATACGGATTCAAGAGGTCAAGATTATATTAGAAGATGGAATTAGCCACTGAACTGAGTACAATAAATCCCGATAAATTCAATACCAAAGCGACTATCTAGGTACATGGAAGTATACATCAAGCGGCTATATATATATCCAGATCACTACTCCAGATCACTACTCCAAGCCCGATATCAAGGTTGATGGATGATCTTTCCTCTCAAGTGATTCAAACAACAATACACCCCTATAAACCCCCTCAATGACACCATCCCTTATAGAAACTTCAATCCCCCATACTCCGATCAGAAGCCATCATAAAAAGTTTACCGTACCGTCATCGCGATATGCCCGCAGCTTTCTGCTTCGTGTCAGTCGTCTTTTATTACCGCGATATCTATCACGATAGGGAGGGGACCCGGGAGTTAATTTTGGAGATGGTAATGGTTTGTCTGACTCTGGCTCTGACTCTGGTTCTGGCTCCGGTCCACCTTCTTTCCCCTGATATTCCCACTCAGATCCACTTGGTATTTCTTCTAATGGGCTTTCCTCGCGACGCCTCCTCTGCATTTCTATAGCCATCTCCACATACGCCATCCCTCCTCCTAGGGAATCTATTACACCGTACATTCCGGGCAAGAAACGCCAGACGTCTTGATCTATCGGTTCGCCTATATCCCCTATTGCACTCAAATCTTTCGGCGTCCAATACCACTCCACGTCTTGCATCCAGCTATGCATTAATCTGTCTATACTCAAATCATGGAGGTCTGCATCGCGAGTGCGTTCAAAGATTGGACCTTGCTTTTGGCTAAGGTGTGTCCTGGCGTACCGACGGATAGTTCGCCTCATTCTATATTGTTCAATTAACCCCCATCGCATACGTGATTCATGGAAAGACCAACCTGTTAAAATGGGGTCCGCCCTCGTAGTACGGAGATGTTACCCAGGCTTCAAATCATCGATTAGTTTATGGAGTTTCCCTAAAGTTGGTTATGGCGAGTGAAGATTTGATCCCTTCGAATTATAATGCTACGTAGAGGACTCAATTACTACCGAATGCATTTCGAGATTAAAAGCTTTCGGTGTTGCGTTATACTTTGGGTCATTGATGACGAACTCAAAAACCTCAATAGAGTTAATGTTTTGAGCATATGCAATATGGAGGCTTCAAAAATGAAAATCCAGGCTTGCAGGACTGCATCATCAACAATCCACCAGTACACGATTTCGGGTGTAGAATAATGTAAAGGCTCTCTACTTACTATCCAGCCAAAGTGGTGACATAACAGCCAAGTCCGGCATGGCAGCGCTAAAGCAAGCTGCCACAATATCTTTGTATAGGCGACAAGAACAGAGAAATGTTCGCCGTGTGAGTATTTTGTATGCTTGGGGATGCTCTAGTACTGTATGGCCAAGTGAAGTGATGAATGTTTTCTCGAGATCGGTGAAACCCGGATCCTGAAAGTACACTTTACTTGGTGGAATATTGAATTTATGCCCTGCAAAATGTTATACATGTGTTTCGCGAGAGGGGTGAAGAGGACGGATGAATTAGAAATCCAAAAGCAAAATACTTACTCAAAATATCAATCCAACATTCAAAGCCAACCACTTGAGAAAGATGGTGAAGATCTAAGTCTTGTTCTTCATTTCGCGAACCGTAATATTTATCATACTTGTAAGAACTATCTGGGCCACCCTGTATCGATCCAACACCCATGGATAACGCTGAATCCACTATTAGCTTCAAAGGAAATATCGTCTTTTCTAGCCATTCTTTTTGATCGGCGTGAAATCCTGATGCTTTCCACCCGCGATTCATTTCCGCATGTATAGCTAACATACCCGCAAGCTTTTCAGCTTCAGTCTTTTCCCTAGGATGGGATATCTCGGAGACTAATTGAAAAGATTAAATCTTCGAATGGTTTCTCCAACGCCGAATTATGTTTACTGTGTATTCTGTAATATACAAGGAAAAGGCACAAAAAGGAACGACCTTATACTAAAATCAAGGATCGGATAGAATAGCTAAGTTCTAGATCAACAAAAGAAATCAAATGAAGTGGAAATATGAAAGGAGTTGACATCAATACCCAAATCCGGCACTTATTCATTACAAAGGTACTTTGACCTTTTGCACTCCAGCATAGAACTTTGAGCCAAAGTATAGGAATAAACAATAGAGCATCAGCCAATTGACTTTCATTATTTGTTAGGAAGAGAATAAATCTCCCTTTCTTTCACCAGAATGGCAATGCGTCCATCAAATTTCACACAAATATTCATAACGATCACAGTTTTAAATTTTTAGTGTCAATAAAATGTAGTAGATAAATGGTTATATCCAAGAAGCATTTTACTTGCAGGTTCAATGACAAGACCATGTCGGTACTTCAAGAAAGAATACACCCTGCCAGGACGGAAGCTACCGTTGAATACAAAAAAACATCCTGTGCATATTAACTCTGAACAAGTAGATGTATTGCTAGTTTCCTGTACATAGCAATGACAATAAGGAAGAATTTAATCTTGAAAAAGAATAGGAAATAGAGCAGTACGAAGACTTGCCATTTTGAAGAAATTGAGATGATTGTTTGAGAGGAAATATCCACTAAGACAGTTTTCTTTTGTGATTCCTTGTGAAAGGCAAATTCCACAACAAGTTTTAGTTTGTGAAGTAAAAGTTGACTTGAATAGCAGCCCTTTAACTGCATCATGTTATTATGCCATTCAAACTTGTTTGTACATTCTTCTCAAATCTTCAACCCCTTCTGTCAGGATTCAAAAGTCCGTAACCCTACCATTATAACTCCAATCGCCCCTCTCACCTGAACTTCCCCACCTCAAAGGTTCATTCTTTGGACCGCCAACCTCTCCAGTCTTCGGGTTGATGTCCCCTTCGAATTCTGGCCTCGCACCTCTACGGATATCCGGATGCAATTCCTCTCCTTTTCCTGTAGCAGATACCCTGGCGTTCACAGCAGCCAATTCTATATCCTCCTTCTCGGCAGCAGTGGTTACAGGTGATTGATTGATTTGTGGTCTTGTTCGCGTCGATGACTTCAATGTATTGGTAACGACTTCAGTTTTCGGGGTACTAAATGCACCAGTAGAGGAGCGCTGCAGACGTTCAAATTCTTCTTGTTCCTTTGGTGGCAAGCGTGGCGGGGCTGGACCCGTTGCGAATGCTGTTCGAGGAGTAGTTTGTGAGAAGAAGCGACGGGAGGGAAGGAGAAATCTTGATGGTAAAAGTCGAGACATTTTTAATTGTTGTTGAATTGGGAAGTTCGAGAACTGAATGATAGGAGGAATTAAATATCGATTCCAGTGTAATGTGTTTGAATCGGTTGTTTACGGACAATTGTTTTCTATATGAGCCGGATTATGCTGTGGCAAGGAGAAGGAGATTAATATTGATTGATACCCGAGGAGGTCATGACGAAATTAAATGTTCAACTGGCAAGAGAATGCGAGATTTTGCCAAGGCGGTGACTTAATTGAGCGATAACTAGTGAGGGGCGACGGTTTTGACTCACTTTTTTGGTTGATCAATAAGAATTATATATACAAGATAGGAATTCTACTTGGAGACTATTTTAAGAATTCGTTCATATATCAATCATCATTCCCCGTCCTTCTCTTATACTTTCTTCTTCCCATAACACTTCTTTACATACATATCAATCTAGAATTCAAAATGGATCATCTAAAGAGGACATTTGCACAATGCAAGAAGGAAGGAAGATCCGCATTGGTAACATACATCACTGCTGGCTTTCCTCAAGCAAATGATACTGTTGATATCCTCTTGGGGATGGAGGCTGGTGGTGCCGGTAAGTGATACCTCAACTCCAATTGACTGTGTGGAAGTTGACAATTGTTCGCAGATGTTATTGAATTGGGTATTCCATTCACAGATCCCACTGCGGTTGGACCCACGATTCAAAAAGCAAATACTCAAGCTTTGAAGAATGGTATAACAGTTACTTCGGTTTTGCAAATGGTACGGGATGCAAGAAAGAAGGGATTAAGAGCCCCAGTTCTTTTCATGGGTTATTACAATCCTTTTCTGAGTTACGGAGAGGAAAGATTATTGAAGGATTGCCGAGAAGCTGGTGTCAATGGTTTCATCGTTTGCGATCTTCCACCAGAAGAAGCTGTGAGCTTCAGAAAGTTTTGCACAAGCGGAGGGTGAGTATTTGGGAGACAATCTATACGTCGCATTTGAATATATGGCTTACAATTTTTGTTCAACAGATTATCCTACGTTCCTCTCATCGCTCCTTCGACTTCCGAATCCCGAATGAAGCTTCTTTGCAAGCTCGCAGACTCTTTCATATATGTTGTTTCAAGAATGGGTGTTACTGGAGCCACAGGAGGTTCAATGGATGCTGGTTTGGAAGGTTTATTGAAAAGAGTCAAAGAATACTCAGGAAATGTTCCAGCAGCTGTAGGATTTGGTGTTAGCACAAGAGAACATTTCTTACAGGTCGCCAAAATCGCCGATGGAGTCGTTATCGGAAGCCAAATTATCAACACCGTCAATCAATCACCTGCCGGAAACATCGCAAAAAGTGTCGAAGAATACTGTGCGGAAGTTTGCGGGAGAAGGGGTGCTCCAAGTGAGGGTGAGGGTCTGACTAGAGAGGTTGGTATGGCCGAGACAATTGGTGTTGCCCAAGAGCCTAGCGGAGAAAATGTTACTGTCGATGCCGTCGTTAGGGATGAGGACAGATCAGGTCCCGGTTTAGCTGATCTGATCGAGGCCTTAAATACCAATGGCCCCATAGATCCGAAAATTGCATCTCAAAAGTTCGGTGAATTTGGTGGACAATACGTACCAGAGGCGCTCATGGATTGTTTATCAGAGCTTGAAGCAGGATTCAATGCAATCAAGGACGATCCAGCATTCTGGGAAGAATACCGAACATATTACCCATGGATGGGACGACCAGGTCAGTTACATGATGCCGAAAGACTTACTGAACACGCTGGTGGTGCAAAGATCTGGTTGAAGAGAGAAGATCTAAACCATACCGGAAGTCACAAGATCAACAATGCTTTGGGACAAATCCTTCTTGCTCGACGATTAGGAAAGACCGAGATTATCGCAGAGACTGGTGCAGGACAGCTCGGTGTGGCCACAGCGACTGTGTGCGCCAAGTTTGGTATGAAATGTACCATTTACATGGGAGCTGTAAGTTTGAACTGCCTTTTTTCGCTTCTATTAGGTCTTCTCTTGGCTCCTTCGTTACAGCACTAATAACATTCACAGGAAGATGTAAGAAGACAAGCTCTCAATGTTTTCCGAATTAAGCTTCTCGGTGCATCTGTTGTCGCCGTCGAAGCTGGTTCGCGTACTCTTCGGGATGCTGTCAATGAAGCTATGCGCTCTTGGGTCGTCAAGCTTGACACTACTCATTACATCATTGGCTCAGCAATTGGTCCTCACCCATTCCCAACTATCGTCAGAACATTTCAATCTGTCATCGGCAACGAAACTCGAGCTCAAATGCTAGAGAAATGCGGTAAACTCCCTGATGCTGTCGTTGCATGCGTTGGAGGTGGTAGTAATGCCGTTGGCATGTTCTACCCATTCTCAAAAGACCCAAGTGTTAAACTAGTTGGTGTTGAGGCCGGTGGCGATGGTTTAGATACAGATCGCCACTCCGCTACCCTGTCTGGTGGTACAAAGGGTGTTCTACATGGTGTCCGTACATACGTCCTCCAGGACAAACATGGACAAATTTCAGAGACTCATTCCGTATCTGCTGGTTTAGATTATCCTGGTGTTGGACCAGAATTAAGTAATTGGAAAGATACTGAGCGTTCGAGGTTCATTGCGGCCACTGATGCCGAGGCATTCAAAGGATTCAGACTGATAAGCGAGAAAGAGGGTATCATTCCTGCGTTGGAAACTGCGCATGCAGTATGGGGAGCAGTAGAATTGGCAAAGACCATGAGGAAAGATCAAGATATCGTTATTTGTTTAAGTGGTAGGGGTGACAAGGATGTACAGAGTGTTGCAGAGGAATTACCCAAGTTGGGCCCAACAATCGGATGGGATTTGAGATTTTAGAGATGAATTATGAGGGACGAGCGTCTGAGTTAAGGTGAATAGGCGTTGCAGGGTCTTGTAAATATTTCGAAAATTATGAGAATGAATAGATCTTTAGAATGAAAAGCTCCTTATTTACAATGAATAAATACAGTTAATAGGCGAGGCTATATAGCACCTAATTTCCAATCATTTACTATCAACTCTCTCAATCCTTTGCTTTCCACCTGATGGATACCTCTCGGGGCTCCCGCTGGGCAACCTCGTCTTAGTCCTCGAACTTCTTGAAAACAGTCGATATGCCAACCTTCGACAAGCCGTCTGAGATGTGATGATATACACAATCACGTTCCAAACACCCTGTAGCGACAACATTAATGATTCAATGTAGTTTAACGGGAAATTAACCGTCGAAGGATCCGCCATTTGCCAAATTCTATTGATGCTCGCGGGAACCCAAGTAATAATCATAGCAAGAAAGAAAAGGATAGCCACTCGTGCATACAGCCAAGCCTCGGGATTCGTTCCAGACTCCGCAACCTCCCTGGTCAAACTTCTCATTCTTCGCATCTGATACACCTGGGATTCTTGTTGTTTTTGTTGAGGTGTCGCTTGAATATCTACTTCATATTGATCCGAGTGCAATACGCTTTCAGAAATGCCTTGATCGCCGGCATCTTTGACGATGGATCGTTCTTCGTAGGTGATTTCGATTTCAGTCGTGATTTTATTTGCGAATGGGTTCTCGTTCATGGGATTGAGGAAGCCGCTTAGATGTTCACGTTTGGACCAGATTACTTTGGCGGCCATAACGTATACGATGAAAGCAAATAGGATAGTAATCCTATGGTCATCGGATCAGTAAACGTGATCAAATTTGAGAACGTTAGAAGCTCGGATCGCGCTACTCACCAGACAATAACATATAAGAATACCAACCGCATCCAATCCCAATCCTCGCTAATCCAGCACCAAACAATAGCTGATCCGTAAATACGACCTCGCGATTTTGTCGATACGAATAAGAATATAAAAGCGGGTATGAAGGAAAGCCCATAGCATGCAGCCAAGTACCAAATATCCAACTTTCTTAATTGATGTGTGGTATATCCTTTGAAGAAAATGAGATATACGTTGATGGCCATGAAGAACGCCCAGTAACAATCAACTCCACGGAACATCTGCACCAAAAAACCTTGGACCTGACATATTCCGGAGGCATCGAATTTTGCTTTTTCCATCAATGATGCCCGGCCAAGCTCAGATATCAGGCACGAGATACTCGAACCAATATTTCCCCATGATGCGAAGAAAATGAGTCGATTGATTGGTTTGTCGAAAGATGAACAAAAAAAGTATGTGAGAACTATGAATAGATTACCAACGATAGAAACGGCTGACGTAACTCTCTCTGTGATATCAACCGCATTGTATTGCTCTTATGTTAGAGACATGGCGGACTCCTTAGGCAAATGGATATGTCGAAAGGAGTGAAGAGTCAGGAGACTACCAGACCTTCTATAACGTGGTTCAACGACGATCTTCAGGAGTCAATTTGGAGGTTTCAAAGCTGAAACATCTAAGGAAAGACGTAATTGAAGTAAACTTTTATGTTGTGGAGATTATGTAAATAACATATATTCCAAAGTGATTCCTTTTGGAGGAATAAGAGGATCCCCATTTGACCATCCCATCTTGAAGAGTTCGTTAGACAAGGGGTTGCATTTAATTTGAACGTTTAGAGTTCACAAAAAACTCTAAATCATAACATGCCGGTAAGACACCGATAAGCACCCGGTAGAATCCCCAATGACAGGCTTCTGAGGCACTGTAAATCTTCGGTACAGTGCCGGCGACATGTTTCACTTCCCCGGACAGAAAAGCAACCACACGCGTCGACAAGGTTGGAATCGGTATTTTTCAAGCGATCTTTCTTCTTATAGGAAGTTGCCCCGGATTCATCCCCCCCAAACGACTACGTTTGGTATGAAATTTTTGGGCTTGGTGCCCTGAACAAATGAAGGAGGTTACATAGTTCGTTATAATTAGGTATATATGCATGATTATAAGGATTGAAGCATCAAATGATATCATTCTGCTATTGACAATTGACAAAGATTACTAAACGGACGAACCATGTGGGTGGTGTAAAGGTGTCGAATATATGGGTCCGTATATGTATGCCCTGTATGTCCACCCCTAAGCGAGAATGCGAACTGGGTAAGCCCTGAACTTGTAGACGGATTACTCCGTATCTAGTTACACCAGAATACGCAGCAACTGTTTTTACTTTTCTTTATCCCATGTGGCAGGCTGGCCGCTAATCTATTAATTTTTCCCGCTTCGTATGCTTCTAGATTTCATATCGCAACTCAATCTTTTATACAAGCCTTTTGGCATGCGATGTACTCGTGCTACCAGGAAGTATATATGCGACACTTCGCATAAATGCACATACCACAAGATGGTAGACTACAAGAGGACTAACCCGATTTTGAAGGTGGAGTGTTGCATGCTTTCTAGCCGCACAAGCACTATAATAACTCTAACATGTTCTCACTTGAATATTAAAAAGGGATGTTCTCGTAATTTTTGGTCATCATAGCTTTCTTGAAGACGTCGTGAGGATACCTATGCTCAAAATTTTGAAAGGTTGTAGCTTCATTAAAGGCCGAAAATGGATCAGTTTCATGCATCAGATTTACAGAATCCATAGAATCGTGATGAGATTACGTTCTCAACTATTACTAGAGTGAGGGTAGATCGAACCTTGATATATACATGACGCACTTTTTAATTTATCTAAAAAGTTAATTCCTATTTACTGTTCAATCGTAACATTTTTCTATCACCATAGAGTACTATGCGGTAACGATACGGTGAAAGAACGACCATTGCGTCGGGTGTTTTTGGATGAACTGAGTCAGAGTTCAATTCATAGGATAGATTAACTATGGATCCCTAGACCTTGTGGAGATTGCTGCTTATCCCCCTCTTTCTGAACTCCCTAGGTCATATCTACATAGCAGTTGCTCCTGCTAATTTTCCCGACATAGTGGCATCGCAAGTCATCCGAAATTGAACCCATTTCGAGACTCAGCAGGGATTTCGTGATAACGGCCCAGCGATTTTTCCTCAAGTCAAGGCCACCATGTATTTCATGCTCTGTTGCGGTAGTCTGCTCAAGTTTCCCCTGATAATCGTTCCCCGATAATCGTTGTTCGACGGGTTCTTTGGCCGGAATTTGTTGCACCCGAAAAGCTTTCAAGGCGGGAACGAATTGCAGCTCTTTGTTTGTCTTACAAGAGATTCATGGTGTTCTAGTAATCTATCGCCCCCTCCCCCCCGCCCATTCCTCCCTGGAAGATATGTTGTGATTCTAATTCAGAAGCCCCCAGTACTTGCACTTTAGAAGCATTTTCCTGGTAAACACTTTGAAAGCTAGAGCCTCCGCTGACGACCACTCAATTTTCAAGTACAGAAACGGCATAATCCTAGTGTAGTACAAGTTTAACTTGAAAGTTGAAAGTTAACCATCACCTCAATCATATACAATGCTAGAAAGCTCAAGGTCATCATGTAGACAATGGTATCAACTTATCTTCAAGCTCATTCGATATATCTATCTCATCAGTGATTTGCATACCAGTTGAACTTTTGTGTAAGCTGTCGATACACTTTGCGACGAAGGTCATAAAATTGGTTTTCTCATACACTTCTAATATTCCTGATATCTTTGATATCGTTTGCAATTGATTAATGTGGCGTTCAAGCGTGCAAAAAGTAAAAAGCTGATCTATCAGACGTAAAGAGAAAACTCCTATTGGCTAGCACATCACAGTCGATGCGGTATCGGAGGAAATGTAAGGCTTTCTAATGTAAAACATCTTTTTCGTCATTCTCACCCACCTTGCAGGGTGAAGCATGTTACAAAATCCTTCGGAAAGTTCTATCTACGTACAGATCAGGTACGGGCACCGTCTCTATAAATTACTTTACCACATATTAAAATCGTCTAATCACCAAAAGAGCAGAGACGTCTCTAATTTTTATCAAAAAGACACGCCAAGTCCTATGTGTTCCCCTAAACTAAAATAAACGAGGCTCTGAATCAGCTAGACGAAGACGGACAAAGATGGACGAAGACGTTCCATTGGCTGCCCTGTTTATCATCACTGTTCAAGTTGGAGTCTCTGGAAGAATTTCGCTTTGGTCGATCAATCCTGGATAGATAGCTATGTACTCAGATTCTATCTTTAGATGCTTCTGCTTTGTGGTGATTGTCGGTATCATTTCAATTTTGCGAGGATTGGTAGTCAAAGTGACATTCTTCACAAACTCGTAATTACATAACTTGATAGTTGCCATGGATGGTCTAGGTGATGAGCATACTTCAAGTTTGATTGTCATTTGGGTGCTTTGATTGCACACGACTAATTGTGATAACATAGCAAACTCGGACCTCGATACCCCAAGCGCCTCCCCATGAACAGTTCACCACCGACGAAGTTATTGATTGTTCTGCTGAGGAAACTCTGTAGTTTCTTATGAGAGAAACGTGCGGAGATTGTGACGAAATAGATAGAAAAGTTCGCGAAACATGAAAATTGAGCCTAGACGTTTGATACATTGTGAGTATGAACAATATCCCATATGAGTTGAGATACTAAAGTCTTCTATGCACCTTAGATCTATCCCTTATTGGCGATCATTCGTGCTGGGCACTGCATCATGGCGATATATATGAGTCGTTCGAACCTAACCGTTGAAGATTGACAGTGTATCTGCAAAGGGAATGTCACTGATTGGTTGTGACTGAACAATAGGATTTGGGATGCGTTACTATACATGAGTCGAAAGAAATGCAGACTGGGGCATGTGGTTGAGGTGGTAGGTGGTATGATAGATTTTGAACGAAAGGATTGAAATGTTGTTACGATTTCTTGTGAAGGAATCGGTTCATCCGTGTATGACAGAATCGGGAATTTCTGTAGTAAAAGAGTGGTCTTCCTTGCCTTCAGATATGTATCATTTCACGTTTCAAACTCGCACAGAGAGCCATCAATTTTTTACTTTGATAGAAAAATTACGCGCTTTTTATCAAACTTTGAGTCAGAAGAAAAAAAATCATTGTCGCAAACTGTAGCAGAATCGGAGTCAACACATGGAGTCAAACAGGTTTGCGATATGACAGACAGCCAACACGTCTCTCCTATTTCCTTCTTTCCTTCTTCTTTTCTTCCATTTAAACTCTGGTTCTCTTCTCTCAATAAAAGACTTCACAAATGCAGCGCAATCAAAAACATAAGAATAACATAGAATCATTCAGTGACATTTCAAATATCTGCCATCATCGACCAGTCTACCTACACACGTCGAACAGGCTTTCATACTTCGAATACCCGTTCTGCAAGTCTCATTCGATAGTCCACGTCCAGGAACTTCTCATCATCAGTATCACCGCTCAGATGTCCAACGCTTCCAGCCAGTCACTCGATCAGCAGCGACAGTTATGGCTCAACTCTATCAGAACTATTGTATTCAGCAAAGAAGATGAAGCCTCATGCAGTACAACGGAAGAGAAAATCCATCACAACCTCCTTGACTACTTCCGCCAATGGTTTGGTCACACCATGCAAACAATAAAGGTTCCAGACTACCAGCAGCTTATTGGCCTCGAGTTTCAAACCGGT
This sequence comes from Botryotinia narcissicola, assembly GCA_004786225.1. Lineage (NCBI taxonomy): Eukaryota > Fungi > Ascomycota > Leotiomycetes > Helotiales > Sclerotiniaceae > Botryotinia > Botryotinia narcissicola. The sequence continues at coordinate 51,443 of PQXJ01000201.1, read as the reverse complement.
AGATATTCACGCAAGGAGCAATCCCCAGGCGAACCATTCCCAAAATATGTCATTCAGCTTCAAGAGACTCTTGATGGTAACAGCCGTGGGAAGTCAATTTTCTTTTCCTTCGAGGGAGGTGGAGAACACAACGATGGGGGTGCATTTATGAATCATCTCAAGAGCCTGAAACACAAAAGTGGGCGCACGGATAAAGGGTTTATGATTCTGGGCGATAATCTAGAGCGTGAAGCTGTGTATCGCACATACACACCCGGTGGACAGAGCTTTCCAGAATTGAGTGGACAATATAAACGCAGTGAGGTGGGTGGAAAGGTTATAGGCGGATCGAAATCTTACAGTAAACCATATCATCAACTATGGCACCCGAAGCTATTCCCCTTCGAACCCTCACTACTCTCCTTAACTACGAACATCTAGTCAGTGATCCCCGCTATAAACGCACCAGTCTCCACAGCAACACCATCTCAGACCAAACCATACTTCCTCGTCTGAAAGAAAACGCGCTTATCAGAAAGCGTCCCGCAAGTATTCAAAAAATCAACGTTCACACTTTCCACCACGATGCTTGTACTCCCGATTCTACACAAGATCTAGCTCTAGAAACTTCCACCACTCAAACGACATGTACCATCCATCCTTCATACGATATAGCAATCCGTTCACTTTCCCCCACTCAACTCGAAAACATCTTCTACGAATCTCGAAGCCATAACGCTTGTTACAAAGCTCTAATCCTCTTTCAAGAATTTTTCGCCCTCTGTTCCTCAGATCAACAACTATCCATCCAGATCAAAAACGAAGACGCAGTTCTCGTTGACCCTTTCCCACGCTCCATCATAGAATTTAAATTGTCCGGTCCTAAACTCATGAGTGTCCAATCTTTAAAGTTGGGAAATGGGGGTGCGACATATATTACCGGAGGAGAAAACGAGGGATTCCATTCTATCCTCGGGTTTCCTAAACCAGGAAAGAGTGTAGGTCAGATAGTAAACTTGGATGACTTTTTCGTGGTAGATATGACGCGTATGCAATGGGGCAAGCTAGGAATATTCGGCGAGCCTTATTTTCTTGGCAAGGGAAGAGATTGGCAGAATGCTATGGATACCATCTGTGATGATATGAAGGAATTGGGAATTGGAGCATCAAGGATATCGGAGAATCAGCATACAGAGTTGATGAGAAAATGCGCAGAGAAGGCATGGGATCGCTGGAACGATCGAGAAAACGCAGGCTGGTGCGATTACTGTGGTGTGGGAGGAAAGTTGAGTGCATGCGCTGAGTGTAAGAAAGGGGACAAGGAAATTTGGTATTGTTGGGTTGAACATCAGAGGAAAGGGTGGAAGTTACATAAGTTTACTTGTGAGAAGAAGACTACCGCGAATGCGGGAAGAAGTGAAGATACCAAATTCTCAAGGATACTATTCTTCTACTTTTACTTTCTGATTTGAAATATGATATCCCCTGCCAGAATTTAACATCATATGCATCCCACACAAGCGAAGATTTACTACGGACTCTATTGAAATTAAATTTACTTGCATCCAGACCTCTACAAAATATCCCCCCAAAATCCTCGCTAAACCCCAATAACCCCCCAACCACCCTCTCTTTCCCCCCAAAACTTATTTCAAACCCCCAAAATTCTATTTTGCATACCATATAAAACTCTAACAACCACACATCCCCATAATTTGCACAGCCTAGTAAATCCATGAAATCCATCAAACTTCAAACTCCAATCTCCAAACCCAACAATCACAAATAATTCACCACCTCACCTAACTGACTAATCCTCACATAAATCTAAATAAGAATCACTACACTCTATCGAAAAAGCGATAAGTAGATTAAGGATCTTCTCTGCTTGAAACCCTAGAACGCAAAACCTAATGTATGTCGTGCGAAGATTCAAATTCCAGACCATATGTAAGTGCCTTTCATGCATAGAATACTGAAGTCCACTTCACTTCTTCCAGCTCAATGCTATACTATATCCACGAGACCGAAGCTGGCTCCATTCATTCTTTCTCTATATGTTCGAGCATCTAACTATTTTATGCTGAGAATCTATCTCGCGCATGGATAACTTGACACCTCATTACTATTGTCATTGAACTTAGGTCTGTATACTAATACGAGCCCAAATAGTGATAACTGAAGCAGCCACTATCAGGGAAAAGTGGCATCGCATCACATGAATAGCAAAATGGGAAAGATAGCAATGCAAATTTCAAACATCGTAAACTTCATTTGTATCATGAGTTAATCATGAAGGATATCTCTACATACCATATAGCTTTTTATCAGCCAGTCGTATATCTATAAACGCCTTTTGTTGAAAATGCAACCCTGACACGTTGAATGTGTTTTTACCGCCCTCATATTAACTAACTTGTTGAAACGCTAATCGACATAGAAAACAAAAAAATGTGAGAATGTATTCTTAAAAGAGACCATCAATTTCTCCAGTCTCAGTGTCGACATCGACATTGAGATATCCTGGTGCGGTAGGAAGACCAGGAATGGTTTGAATATCTGCAGCAAGTGCATACCTAAAATTATGTTAAAAAAAAGCAATAAAATTCTCAAGCAAAAAAAACTTACAGATAACCAGCTCCAGCAGCCAATCTCACATTCCTAATTGGAACAGTGAATCCAGTTGGTGCACCCTTAAGATCTGGGTCATGCGACAAAGAATATTGAGTCTTTGCAATACAGATTGGTAAGTTTCCGAAACCTTGTTTAGTGTATGTATCAACCTTCTTTTGAGCGATCTCACTGAACTCGACCTTGTCAGCTCCATACATCTCTTTACCGATGGCTTCAATGCGGGTCTGGACATCTCCGTCAAGGTTGTAAAGAAGCTTGAAGTTCTTCTCCTTCTCACTTGCAGCGATGACACCCTTTGCAAGGTCAACAGCTCCCTTACCACCTTCGTCCCAGTGATTAGCTGGGATAGCATCTTCAGCACCAGCAGCGATGGCCTCCTCGCGGATAACCTCAATCTCGGCGTCAGTGTCAGTCTCAAACTTGTTGATAGCGACAACAACTGGGACACCGTAAGATCTGGCATTAGCGATGTGCTTCTTGAGGTTGACGCAACCTTTGCGAAGAATCTCAACATTCTCCTCTCTGTAGATTTGGTGGAGTGCGGCTCCTGGAGCAATTGGTGGGCCACCACCGTGAACCTTGAGTGCTCGAACAGTTGCAACAACAACGACAACATCTGGAATGAGTCCTGATGATCTGCACTTGATGTTGAAGAAACGTTCTCCTCCCATGGTGAAATCGAAACCTGCTTCAGTAATAACAAAACCAGCCTTCTCGTTATGATTCTCGTCAGGCTCAGTACCAGCGAGCTTAAGAGCAAGCTTATCCGCAAGAACTGAGCTAGCACCGATACTAATGTTTGCGAATGGTCCGGCATGGACGAAAACAGGTGTGCCTTCCAATGTTTGCATCAAGTTGGGCTTGATAGCATCCTTCATCAATGCTGTCAAAGCACCACCTGCACCAAGATCATCACAAGTAACAGGATCACCATTTCTGGATGATCCAATGACCATGCGACCAAGTCTTTCTCTCATGTCGTTTAAGTCGTTACTGAGTGCAAGAATAGCCATACACTCACTAGCGACGGAGATATCAAATCCAGTTTCTCTAGTCTGTCCCTTCTCGGTACCAGCGGTACCAACGGTGATACCTCTCAGATGACGATCATTGACATCAAGAACACGTCTCCAGGTGATTGTCTAAGGATCAATGTCTAATTTTGCTAAACGATGAATCTCGTCCTCGGTAAGCTCGTCGTGGTTGGTTTTAGTGATACCAAGCTTCTTAAGTCTACGGAACATAATAGGCTGGATCTCACGCTTGCCCTTCTTTGCTGGAACGAGACGCTTGTAAAGCGGGCCATCCTTTTGGGTATTTTCGTGGAACATTCTGGTCTCAATAGCAGCAGCCAACAAGTTGTTTGCAGCTGTGATTGCGTGAATATCACCTGTCAAATGGAGGTTGAATTCATCCATAGGAATGACCTGACTGTATCCACCACCTGCAGCACCTCCCTTGATACCAAAGGTTGGTCCTTGACTTGGTTGACGAACATTAGCGAAAGCTATGCGATCAAGATGACCGGCAATAGCTTGAGTGAGACCCATAGTAGTCGTAGATTTACCTTCGCCAAGAGGTGTTGGGGTAATACCAGTGACAACAACATAACGACCGTTACGGCGGTGCTCAAGGCGTTTGAGTAGGCTCAAATCAACTTTACCTTTGTATGCTCCATAAGGTTCAAGTTCGTAACCAGCAATACCAATCTCTTGTGCTACACGTGTGATATGCTTTGGGTGTTGAGCTCTTGAGATAGCAATATCCGATGGGACTGGGGTTTGAAGCTTCAATGGCAACGGCTTGATAGCTCTAGCCTTTTGACGCTCGAAATAAGCTGTTGCGGATTCGACAACATTCTGTAATAGCATTGCGATAGTCATTTGTCCTACTCCACCAGGTACTGGTGTGATTTGAGATGCAACTTCGGAAGCCGATTCAAAATCGACATCACCAACAAGTCTCTGACCAGATTTTTTGGTCTCGTCAGGAATAAAGTTGGTACCGACATCAATGACTACTGCACCTGGCTTCAACCACTCTCCTTTGACGAAGTTGGCCTTTCCAATGGCTGCAACAACAACATCGGCATTCTTGATGAATTGCTCAAGATTTTGGGTTCTGGAATGGCATACTGTCACAGTAGCATCGGCATTCTTAAGGAGGTAACTGGCAGGGCTTCCCACAATATCGCTACGTCCAAGAACGACTGCATTCTTGCCCTTCAAGTCAACTCCACTCTCTTCGAGCAAGACCATGACACCTTTTGGTGTACAAGGTGTGAAAAGAGGACGTCCGCCACGCTTCGCAAGCTCGCCAATATTCGATGCTCCAAAACCATCTACATCTTTCTCATCAGATACAGCGGAAGTTACGCTGTATTCGGACATGTGCTTTGGGACCGGTAATTGGACAAGAATACCATGAACGGATGGATCATTGTTCAATTGCTCGATTTTGTCGAGCACCTCGACTTCAGTTGCGCTCTCAGGGAATGGGATAAGTTCGCACTCGATCGCTGCCTAATTACCCATGAATCAGTGTATGCTCGGAAATGATGAGAAATGGTAGCTAACCTCTTGTGCGGCCTTCAACTTCATACGAACATAGGTAGCTTTACCACCATTAGTGAGTCATTTTTGACAGTTTTCAGTCACAAATACGTACTTGAATCAGAGCGGTCACCCACTGTGAAAAATTACATTAGCATAACCTCCTTATCGAAAATTTCTAGCAATGTCTTGCGGGCATTTACCTTGGATAATCTTCAATGAAGGCTTAAATCTTGGGTTTGTCTTTTGGGCATCGTCGATTTCAGCATGAATCTTCTTACGAATCTTCTTCGCAATGGCAGTGCCATCGATCTTGGTGGCTGTCATTGTCGCTGGCGTACTTGAGAATTGTCTGGTAGTACTGCTTTGCGGGGTGAAGGGGGATATGGATGAGACCCTTGTGGGGGAGGAAAAAGTTGAGCGGTATGGCTGACCCCGCAATTGGGATACCTGTTGGGCAGCTTGGACAAATGAAGCTGAAGGGGTAAAAGAACTCAATAGTGTTCGGTGTTGAGTAGGAAGGGAAGCTCTCGATCTAAGAATTGACGAAGAATTGGTAAGAGTGAGGCAATTCAAAGAAGGTAACATGTACACATTGTGAGGATAAACGCGGGCGGTTTCACATGCTACTTTGGCTCTTTTGCCGATCAACATTTCTGCACTGCGCCGCAAACGAATGAGGTGATTCGATTTGATAGGCGAATGAATGACAAGATAGAGAGATAGATAGACAGATACAGATATAGTAATAAATCAAAATTATAACCACAATGAATGAATGAATGATAACTGATGAGCCCGTTGAATGACTACAATAATTTTTTAGTATGTACTTTTAAGCTTTAAAGCTTGCAGTATGAACATATCGGTGAAAGATAAGATGATCAAAGCATTGAGTCAAAAAATGAATAATACACCAAAAAAGCAATCATTTAATCATTCAATCATTCATTCACGCATATTTCTTCTTTCTTCATGAATTCCTTACCTTGTAGTCTTCTGAAAGGAAAGAATGAGTCAAGGAAATACTCATAGAATGGATAGAATGTCCGGCAATTACCTTATGAAATGTGAAAATCATCCCATTCAAGCTTTCCAGCCTTCTGTGCGCCTCTCTCTACCTATGACTGAAGCGTCACTTTATTAATTCTCCCCTCTCTACCTCCTTCACTCCCCTCAGTAATCAACTTATTAATATTCTCATGTTGTGTCACAGCTGTGAGTGAGTCTTTGCTACTATTTTTTAAGTGGATCCTCAATCTCGACTCATAGCCTAAGAAGTTTTCCTCTCACCAGAGTCACCACACACACCACTTGGCCAAGTCCCGCATCTGTCCGCATCTTCTCTCGCTTATGATTGGTCTTTGATAGCACACATTTGAAGAGTCAAATCCCTAGAGGATATCTAACTTTTTGAGGGGCACAAAGATTATTTCGATCCAACCCTATCTAAATACCAACCGCCAACCTCCAACCTCCATCATACCGCGATTCCAGTACTATCAACACTGAATCGCAAATATGAGGTCTATTCTGTTGCAAGGACATGTCAGTATACATAATGCCCTGTTGGCTTAATATATGACCCCAATTTGCTAACAATCATGTAGGAGCGTGCTCTTACACAAATTAGGTTTATAACATCCGTCGAAATAATAAAATACATGCGGTATTGACGAACGAATAGATATAACAGAGATGGCGACATCATTTTCTCAACCGCGAAGGATCAACACTTTTGCGTATGGTATGCACACAACGGAGAGAGATTAGGCACCTACCACGGTCATCAAGGAGCTATATGGACAGTCGATGTGGACCCAACAACTACAATCATCGCAAGTGGTGCAGCCGACAACACAGTCAGGTTATGGGACGTCAAGACCGGAAAATGTTTGAAGACTTGGGATTTCAACACTGCTGTCAAGAGAGTCGAATTCAACGAGGATGCTACACAATTGTTGGCTGTTACCGAACAACGTATGGGATTCTTGGGAACGATCGTAGTATTGGACATCAACCTGGACGTAAACGCACCACAATCTGACGACCGAGCTTTGACCATTACTTGCGCGGAGAGCAAGGCTACTGTTGCAGGATGGTGTTATATGTCAAAATACATCATTGCGGGGCACGAAGATGGAAGTGTTTCTCAATACGATGCCAAGGTAAGGATCTAGACTGGTGTTTTATATTCTAGGTACTGACGGGCTTGTTAGACCGGAGAGTTACTCTTCAACACTCAAGTCCACGAACCAGATCTTCAAGTCACAGATCTTCAATGGTCGCCCGATAGAACCTACTTCATCACTGCCTCGAAGGACAAGTCTGCTAAGGTAAATTACATGCACGCTTTCAAGTTTTCAAAACACTAATTCGTACAGCTTGTCAATGCCCGAGACCTCGAAGTCATGAAGACGTTCGTAACCGATACTCCTCTCAACAGCGCATCTATCACCCCCAAAAAGGATTTCGTCATTCTCGGTGGTGGACAAGCTGCTATGGATGTCACAACAACCTCCGCCCGCCAGGGTAAATTCGAAGCCAGGTTCTACCACAAGATCTTCGAAGAGGAAATCGGTAGAGTCCGTGGACATTTCGGTCCTCTAAACACTGTTGCCGTGGATCCAAACGGAAAGGGATATGCAAGTGGTGGTGAGGATGGTTATGTCAGAGTGCACCAATTTGATAAGGGATATTTCGACTTCACATATGAGGTCGAGAGACAGGCTAGACAACAATAATTTAGTTTATTTGGCTTGTAGGAAAGGTGCATTTGCGGGCGTTTGTGGATCAAATCAAAAGGCTTGTAGAATCTGGAGGAAGGTAGAAAGAATGATTGATGAATCTCTTTCTATAAAGATTTAAATGAGGGAAGCAAGCTTTATTGCAAATAGTCTAGTCTTCACAAGCTGGTGAGATAGATATACTTCTAAAATGAGTATATCATGAAGAATTTAAGCATGACACCACTGTACTTTTCCAATACCTGGTTGAGCAAATGAAATATTCTAGAATAGTGTTTCTTGAATGCATAGGATGGACATAAACATATGACTCTAAATTCGTAACAATGAAATGGAGAATCACGAATTCAGTAATGAAATGCCACGAGAAAGATTTCAATACGAAGTAGGGATTCTGAGCTGCGCTCTCACCGCCTTCAAAGTATTTAACTAAATTAGGCATAGCGCTGTTGTCGCAAGAGAATTCTCGTGGAGATAGTTTGGCAAAATCCAAAAAATTTGTTGGACAATCACACTGCATTCTAAAATACTAAAATCCTATCTGCAAAAACATTTATCTATCATATCCACGACACAACCTTTCTAAATAAAACAAGTCGTACGAACTCAAATACAATGGCTGAAATTACAGCACGCAAGCGCAAAGGTATGTATTATTCTATAATGCTTCAATTGATTATTCTAATTTTCGACCATAGCTTCTACTGCTCCTGCAGTCCCCGCCGACGAGGTTGCAAAATTAAAGAAGGCGAAGAAGTCACCAAAATCTACTGAAGCCGTCAAGCCTAAAGAAGCCGCCAAACCCAAGGAAGCTGCCAAACCTAAGAAGGCCGCAAAGGTTGTTGAGAAGGTTGTAGAGAAAAAGGTTGTTGAAGAACCTGAAGAACCAGTCGAGGAATCCGAAGAAGAGGAAGAAGAGGATGACCAAACTGAAGCTCTCCTGAAGGGTTTTGAATCGGATAATGATGAGGAAGAGAATGCCAAAGAAGGTGGACTCGAGCCCGGTCAAGAAGTTCCAAACGCCCTCGAAAAACTTAGCAAGAAGCAAAAGAAGGCTATCAAGAAGGCTGCTGAAGAAGCTGCCAACGATCTTCCAGGTGTGGTCTATATTGGTCGCATTCCTCACGGTTTCTACGAGGCGGAAATGAGAGCTTACTTTTCTCAATTCGGAGATATTCTTAAGATTCGTTTGTCAAGAAATAGAAGAACTGGTGCAAGCAAGCATTATGCATGGATTCAATTCGCCAGTAGGGGTGTCGCAGAAATTGTAGCCAAGACGATGGATAACTATCTATTGTTCAATCACATCTTGAAGGTCAAATTAGTACCTGATGAGCAACTCCCTGAAGATTTGTTCAAGGGTGCCAACCGTCGCTTCAAGAAGGTTCCTTGGAACAAGATTGAGGGCCGCAGATTAGAGCAAGGTGCTGGAGAAGAGCAATGGGAGAAGAGAAGAGAAAAGGCTGAGAAGAAGCGCGAGATCGCCTCAGAGAAATTGAAGCAAATCGGTTACGAATTCGAGGCACCAAAGATAAAATCCGCAAAGGGTGTTTCCAAGAAGCCAGTCAAGGAGATTGAGAATGGCGAAGATGAAGTTGCCAGAGACGGAAATGTTGTCATGGCCATTGAAGCTGCCCCTGCAGTTGAGGAGCCAGTCAAGGCCAAGAAGGTCAAGAAGACCAAGGTCGTCGAGGAGACTCCTACTGCCACGATCACCACAGAGGAAACCACCATCACAACCGAAGCTGCTCCAGTCGAGAAGCCAAAGAAGGGAAAGAAGGCCGCAAAGGCAAAGGCTGTCGAAGCTCCCGTCGAGCCCGTAGCCGAAGTCGAAGCCGAAGCACCAGTCGGAAGAAAGACAAGATCTAAGAAGGCCGCCGTCAAGGTCGTCGAAACCCCTGCTGAAGTTGAGGTTGAAGCCGAGATCGAAACCCCAGCAAAGAAGATCACCAAGGCTAAGAAAGCCAATAAGTCCAAGGCTTAAGCTCAAGCTTTCGATTTCTGCGTTTCTATCTTTTCTTGTAAATTGCTGCTTTGATGATATTCCCCGGCGTTATGGTCACATAAAAGAATCGTCGTTCGTATGTTTCAGAGGGAATGCTTTTAGACATGTCGCTTACTTGCTTGCTGTATTACTTTGATCTGGCTTGCTTGTGTTGAGAAGAATATGGCTCGGATGTTTTGATACTTAGTAGGCTAGGCTTAATATAAATGAATGACATGTGAGATATATGATATATGTGATGCACTTTTTGTGATTGATCGTAGGTATGTCTCGAGCGTAATGGTATTGTGAGATACGACTGAGAAGTTGAATAGTGGTATGAACTCTAGTGATGAATTTTATGTGCAGGGCATTGAAACCTGGGCAATGGAACCACAGTGAGATAGCCAGATAACCAAAATCCAATCCAGAAGCCAGGGAGCAGCATAGCAAAGCTCATCAATATCTATTAAACATGTTATACACTATATTCTATCTACCATATAAGGCCCCATCCCATCTATCCTACCAATCACATTTCGTCACACCCCCTTCATTTAGAATCATTTTTTTCGACGCCTGAAAAAGACTAATAAGCATGACCGCGCCCCCGAACGCTACACACGCGCCCGCCATCCACGTTCTCCAGGTTCTTCTCGTTAATTTTATATAGCATAACGGTGGTAGTATATACGCCAACGCACACGCACTAGTTGCGCCGATCAATTCGAATACTGCGCCGAGATCGCAGGTTACGAGACTGAGGATCATAGCGCTGACGACGAGGGCGGAGGTGAAGATGTGATGGAGATGCATGTTGAATGGTTCGCCGGGGAACCAGTAGTTGAACATGACTTCACGACAGACAAAAGCTTCGAGGGGGAGGGTGGTGAGCATGTTGAGGCCGAAACAGAGACGGGCGAGGTTGACGAGAGGGTTTGTTGCGGGGAAGTTGTTGAGGACGTTGCCGAGGGTTTTGGAACCGAAGGTTAGGAAGCCCGAGAGGGCCATTAGTAGACAGGCGACCATGGAGATGGAGGTGCTGTAGTGGGTTACGGTGGAGAATCGGTCGATGGTGGGGGTTTGGAGGGACCCGTAGATTAGGAGGGAGTTGTGGTGGCAGACGAAGGCTGGGGTGTGTTAGTTGGGTTGAATTGAATTCGAGGGGGGTGGAAATTAGGGCGTGGAGGCTAACCGAAGGATATTACGCCAATGGCTTGGAAGATGCCATCGTTTATGGTGAGGAGGGGTGTGGTGAACTCTCCTCTATCTTCTTGGGGTACCATAAATCCTTGTGTTACAACTGTGAATAGAATGATCATCATACTGATCAGTGCCAAAGTGCTTGCTTTCGCTAACTGTTGCAAATTAGCATGACTCCTGAATGTTGTCTAGAAAATGTACCTTAGCGATATCCCGATATAAACTCAAAGGATAACTTATTCCCAGCACGAAAACTACAATAACAACCCTCCTGTTTGCCAGCAGCCCCAGTACTGGCAGATCTCTTAATCCCGGGAAAACCGCAGTCAAAACATGCGGTATCGAATCCCCCACAATTATACAAAAAGCTATCATACCCCCAAACGCAAAAGCTCATTGCGCAACACTAATAGCAATCAATCCCGTCCTCCCAAAACAAAACTCCACTGTCCCCTGGAAACTATCTCGTCCACTCAGCTTCGAATTGATAACAATGAGTCTAATGGTCCAGTCTACCGTAATCGTAAGTGCAATCAAAAGAATAACTCCAGCCAAGAGTCCAGCTTGACGAAATGCGTAAGGTTGTCCGATGATACCGGCTCCGATTATACTATTCGCCATATTCATAAATGCATTCCGCAGATTCGACTTTGGACGAGATCGTTCGCGTTCAGCCCATGTATGTACATCTTCGTCGTCGTCCCAAGGACTAGAGGCAACAGTTACTGAAGGTGCTTCGATACCCGTTAGGAGGGGTGTAAAAGATTGTGTTCGAGATGAGGGATGTGCATGTATTTCATCATCATAGACAGGCGGCGCTCCGTTGCTCGCATTCAATTCGCCATTCGGCGAAGGTGGTAAGTCGAATCGTACACGATTGGGCGTTCGAGGTGTATGTGTTTCATTATGTCCTTGTTGCTGTGCCTGTCCAGAATGGACTATGATATCCTCATCTTCACTTCCTGCTTCTTCAGCGAGAAGTCCAACATCTTCTTCCGGATTGCGGTTCGATGACACTTCGTTTCTGCGATTGCTGTGCGATTTGGCTTTTGCCATTTTTGCTATCGTGGTAGCATGTTGTGAGTGAGATATTGGATTGGGAGGATTCAATGGTTTGGCCAGAATGCTTTCGTAGCTCAATGCGCCGGTAAATGCGGCCGCAATGCTGCATGCGGGCCTTAGCGTATTTCCAATAATAGCTTGACAGTGAACCCTTCTCATCCATAAACTTTACAAACCTAGGGTGTTTTACCAAGTTTTTTCAAAAACAAATAAAAATAAAAATCCTACAATTGTTCTTTCCTTATGGGTTGCGTGAAATTGTACTCCTGAATATTCACACTCAATTTCGTAAATTATCAACTGTCATGCGAAAAGTACTTTGGAGAGGAAATCACGCTCTTAAATTTCGATCCTGTCGTTTGTGTCAGAGATGGTCTTCCGTGAGCGATATCTCTGGAATCCGCCAATACTCAGCAAGGCCACTAGAGAGAGTTTTTGCTAGAACTAATCAGCTAATATCTGCACTTAAATCTACGTTACCTGACTCGACTAGACGTTATCAAGATGTATCTCGTTCGAAAGTCAAGCAAGCGGCCACAAGAGATTTCAATTATTTGAGGTATGGAATAAAGCTCGTATTTCGTCAATTTTCTATCCTCATTTTTGCTATTTGAATGCAGTTTGTTCCTTGATGAGAGCTAGGCTTTTGATGAAGAATGCTACATTCAACCTTGCAAAGAGCTTTTTCTTTTCCCGAATATTTGGTTTAGAAGGTGCGGTCAAATGTGCTGGCTACGCTTTAGTTGAGCTATCCAGAAATAAGTTCACAGCCTTGCTTGATTTTGAATTAATTGCTATGATGAAATGGACCTTAATTTCGTCTTCATTATTGGTCGAGCCTAGAGATATCTTTCAAACTTACCAGATTTGCAAGTAGACTGTCCAATTTCGTGCACAAATAATCTACATTGAGACATTACCAAGTGGCACTTCATTGTAGATACACTTTTTTCATTAGTCTCTGAACGAGACTTCATTTTCCATAATTCATCTATTAGATTTACTTCAATATTGTCTCAAGAAAGGCAGGAAAAAATACATAATCAGAGGCTTGGCTATGATCAAATTACGTTGATAAGCAAATGAATAATCTGTTCCTCATTCATAGAGCCTTACCAGCCAATGGCCATGCAATGTTTTTATGAAATCTCGCATGACTTTACTGAGAGGACGTAAGTACTCATTGACCCAAGTGTTCTTTGGTTTCTCTTATAATATGAGAAGACAGGGACTGGTGTGATGAGTTCTCGAGGTAGTGCCTTGAGCAGAATTAGCTGGACGGAACTCACCATGATTGCCAAAGTGCCTTTGATGGGCAAACATGTGGGAGATTCTCTCTTGGAGGTTGGGTCTGACAGAGAGTCATTTTACTTCCAGATATGTTTGTCCATTTGAATACATCAAACCGAATATGTCCGCTACCCTTCTTAATTCCCCACAAAGACAGCTTAAAAAGAGCCTAAAAATTATTTCTGGAGCTCTTTTCCATTTAAGGTTAGTCTATTGGCTTTCCTTGGCACTAATACTAAGCGAATTGCCACTTCATGAAACTTCATCTTGTTGTTGATCATAAACGCTGACAAGGAAGATCTAGACTCACTGGAAAGGCTATTTTCAATGCTATTTTCAATGCACCAAACATTATTTATACAATCATAGATCGTATTAAAGCTCTTACCACTGGAGTCAAAGAAATGAATATTTCTACTATCCCCGCAATCAGTCTTACCGACACTCCCGAGGGTATTATCGAACTCATCGACTCACTGGGCCACATTGATCTGCCCACTAGTCCGCCCTCTGTATATATCGACCTAGAGGGAATCAACGTTGGTCGTAAAGGCTCAATTGCGATCCTCCAAGTCTATATCCTCCCGGTCAAAAAGACCTTTCTCGTGGATGTTCACAATCTCCGTGAACGAGCATTTTCCACTCCCAATTCATCTGGTCTTACCTTGAAAGCAATTTTGGAGTCTGAATTCATTCCAAAGGTCATATTCGACGTCAGAAATGACTCTGATGCTCTGTATAGCCACTTCGGCGTAAAACTACAAGGGGTCATCGATCTTCAACTCATGGAGCTTGCAACTCGATCTCACAGTCAGAAATTTCTCAGCGGGCTTGGAAGATGCATGGATCAAGATCTCGTACAGACTCCTGAAGAGCTCGAATTCCGAAGCGCCATAAAGAAGCGCGGAGTACAACTATTTGCGCCAGAAAAGGGGGGAAGATACGAGGTCTTCAATGACAGGCCGCTTGATCCAGCAATCGTGGATTATTGTGTTCAAGATGTCCAACTCATGCCACAGTTATGGAATATTTACAATGCAAAGCTTAGCTTAATGAATAAGAGATGGACTACCAAAATTGAGCGAGAAACAAAGGCTAGGCTTCTGTTATCTCAGAGTCCAGACTTCAATGGGAAGGGACAGCATATGGCAAAAGCGCCACCCACGTGGTAGTATATTGTTGGTATTGTTGGTATCGTTGGTAAACAAAAAGTTTGTATAGACATTAGATTTTAGCCCTTGGTTGGGAGGTGTGTGTCTGCAGTTAGATTGCTGTGGCCTGTTACTACTACTGTAATGATTCATCGCCACATTCTATAATAATTTAAATAAAATATGCAATTTATCGCCAAGTGCTTTATCTTTTTGGTTCCTATAGAGACTTCGCGAGGTCATTTTTTTAGGCTGAGGAATGAATTTCAATGATATTGCCCTTCAACAATGGGGACGATGTTATGAAATAACAACGAATATTTGAAGCAATTGGGTCAGTTGTACTAGCACAAGACTCATGGTTCTCTCATGCTGTTACTTTACCCCTTTGACATACAATCGAGCTTTGTGGGTAGTTGCGAGTGCGATTCTTACAATTTCGTCTTATAAAGTGTAGTCCAAACGGTAATGGGTTCTCCCTAAACTGGAAGGGTTTCCCGATCAGTCGAACTTTCCGTTATCATATATGTACCTCCTCCTTTGTACTTTCCCAAATGCTAGGCACACGTCAAGTAGAATTAAGATCTAAATCTTTTCACATATTTCGTTTTGCAATAACAAAACAAAACACAATTCTGGATTACCATAAAATTTTGGTTTCATTGAATTAGTTATAATCCCATCTCGCCCCCGTGGCCTGGGTGAAGATGGGTTCCTCCACTTGTTGTACCAGTCGTCAACCTCCTTCCCCCGATGCAGTCTCACCTCGTCCTGTACGATCACCATCTCTTACTCCAGTTAACACTCTAAGGAAGTCTCCAAGAAAAACATCCAATTTCAGGATTGGGGAGCTACAAACACAATTCACTGCATGGAGCTCGGCTACAAAAATGGAAGATACAACAGACATCAAAGCCGTTTCCGAAGGAGAGTGTTTCCATGATAGTGATAAAGAAAACGAAATCGTGGTGGTCGGCGAAGCAGATAGTGACGACGATAGCGAGAACGAAAGGCGACAGGGGGTCAAGCCAATGCTCAGTTCCAACACACTCAAATCCGTTAAAAGCCGTTTAATAAAGACGTTTTCCCGCGAACCTGGAATCGTAAAGGCCGATAAAAGAAAAAGTATAGGGACCAGTCAGGAAGAAGTCGAGCGAAGAAAGGAACTGAGAAGGATAAGGCAAAAGAGAATTGAAGAGGAATTAAGTTATGATGATGGATATGATGAGGATGCTCGGTCTACGAATACAGTAGATTGTCCCGCTACGTGGACCGACAAGGCTCAGAAGAGGCAATCTGTTCTATCAGAGGACAGTGGCAACTTTCCAATTTTTCGGAAGTGAGTAAATTCTTGAAGGTTGACAAAAAAGTTCAATTTTAATTGGCTATTCTAGGCAGAGCTCTTCCTTTGGATCGGAGGCAGTTAGCAATGGCAGCAAGATCTCCCTTTCTACAAGCAGCAATAATAACATAAGTGGAATATCGCTATCAGCTACCAAGCTTGATGACACCAGTAAAGTATCCCTTCTAAAACCAGCAGATCGAGGAAAGTCTCGAACATATTTAGGTCCTGGTGACCCAAACTCTAATCTTCTCAAACCAGTCAATACTTCACCGCGCAGATATAGCTCCCCTGGCCCTTGTCCTACGCCCACTGAAACCGACTTATTCCAGCCTGGAAAACACCACCTCAGGCAAACAGACAGTGAAGTTTCTGCTATACCTTCAGCATCTCTAGTAGAGGCTCGAAGCCTGTCGAGTTCTGCTGCCCTTGATCCGAGCACGGCTTCGAGTTGGCGATTATCATATACTTCTCACCAAAGTAATCGTGGAGCGTATCTTCGAAGGTTAAGTCAACAATTTGAGGCTCCAATTCAATCAGCGACGGATGTTGCAAACGTAGGAACTCAAACACTTCCACGTTGGCTAAAAACTCATGGACTCCGATCGTCTTCGCAGGCTATCACTACTTCGGAAGGTAGCACTTTACCAAAGGAGCCATCATTTATGCGTCCACCACGTTCAGATACTGGATTTGGTGGGGTTGATGGAAGTGGAAGCTTTTCAAATATGCATTTGCAGGATATGGATATCTCTAAACGTCTTCTGCAGAGCTCTTGCTCGTCACCACAGCTAGCCAGCTGGGAGGAACATCACCGTGAAGCTTCCGGAATTAGTACTGCGACACAAAGTCGTGCTAGATATATGCGAAACCCATCGGAAACAATATCAATACCTTCATGCCCATCAATTGCCTTGAGCGAGCTAGTCCCACCAAATTGGGGAAAATTACCAAATGATGGAACTTCCTCATTTTACCCTACCGTGCCCAACAGCATCCAGCCTTCACCAGAATGTTCACGGTTTGAGCTATCTCCTTTCATGTCCACAAACAGAAGTATTCCTACAATGGTAGAGCCACAAGGTATGAGTTATTTTGGCATTGCAACGTATTATTCACTAACATAATAGCAAGTAACTGATGGGATTATGACTCCTCTTCGCTCGCCACTATTGCCAGCAGCATTAGGGAGCGACACCCCTACCACAATCAATGTATCTTTAACGAGCCTTCAGGCCCCTCTAAGTAGATATTCCGCCAAACAAATTGATGAGAGCTCGCTTTTTGCTTCTGAAACCACCAGTTTTCGAGAACGGGAATTGGAATTAAGTCATATCCAAGCACGGTTTGCTTCGTCCGATTTGCGTAGATCTCCAAGTACACCAATATCAAGCAAGTTCCGCGAAGAATTTGATATTTCGCTCACACCTCAACCTAAATCTCCTTTCCAGAAGCTTGTCAGGGCTTGCTCGCTGAATAGAAGTCGTGATGTTGTGGAAGAGGATCCATTACTTGCTCCTCCACCGCATAGATCAGGATTTGGGTATCGATTTATCTCTACTCCCACATCAATAAGTATAAGGAGTACTGCGCGTCATTCGACACCAACGAAGAAAACTACAAAAAGAAGAAGAACCCCAAATGTTGATGATTCGATCGATACTCCAGTAAAAGGTAAATTCTCTGCATTTCGCAGAATTAAGCGTCTGGCTAGTTTGGGTGGGTACGATGGTCCGGCAGATGATCATAGAGTCAGTAGATCCGAGTCTGGCACTGCACGAAGACCATCTGCGTTGGATGCTAGGCTAGGCTTGGGTGCCGAGATGACCGCAAAGGAGGCTCAACGGAAAATATCCATACCTCCTGGCATACCATTCATCAGATTACCAACTCCCGAGTCTCCAAGTATCAACACAGCTGACACTCACGAACCTGGTGTTTTGGCTCGCATGGCCACAACTATGCATATCCCAAATCCGGTAATTCATATGCCTGATACTCTTGCTCGTATTGGTACTGCTATGCATATTGACTTACCTACACCTCACTTTCCTGATGCCTCATCGATTCTTCATACCCTCCATATCAGCTTTGGCCATCACGATTCAGATTCTCCCTCAAAAGGAAAGAAAGGCCCCAATGTAGCACCTGAAATCGCTCCAATTGCTGCACCAAAATCAAAAGTTCAAAGGCCTGGAAATGATCCTCAAGGTGGAGCACCACAGTGGAGAGGTCCACGAGCTAGGAATCGCTCCACGACTAGGGAGGATAATAGGAGAAGAATGGACACTAGTCAGGATGATTCCGCTGCTGTTTGGATGAGAGCAGTGAAAGGTGCGGTATCAGATAGGTCGAAAGCACGCAAGGATAATCAAGACGGAGACGATATTTTTGGAGATTGGGAAGCACAACTGGCTGGAGTTGCATCTAAATCTAAATACGAAAGCCGAAAATTTGTCTCGAGAGGCAAACCAAAGATCCATCAAATTGAACAATTTCCAGAAGCTTGGTGTAGATTTCCCAGCCACGAAAGAAATACCAGGGGGCATGAAAGTGCGGGTGTAGAGTCAGCTGTTGAAGCAAAAGATTTTGCTATTTTGAGACCAGGAAATGAAAGTTTGGGAAGATCAGAGCATTCTTATGGTACAAGAAGGAGAAGAAGACCAGGCATGTATACTGAGAATAGTAGTGATCCCAGTAATTCTCAAGGATCATCTGATGAGGAGCTGGATGCAATTGAAGCTGCAGAGCCGTTCTACAAACGGTGGAGTCACAAAATTAAAATTGCCTGGATGGATTATAGAATTGAGGATGCACAAAAGAAACACGCATTTCATTCGGGGAGCTTGGGAAGAAGAGGTTCAATGACTATGGATGGAAAAGTACCATTTCCCGAACTTGAATTGTTACCAATGAGGTCACCCCCTCCGCCAAGTGAGGTGGTAGATGACGAAGCGGATGATATTGAGGCGGAAAGAAAGAGAGTGGAAGCGATCCAAAAAGCTAAAATTAAGCCGCATTACTAGGCGTCAGATTTGACACAAAGTAAGGGGGGTGTAAGTGATTTGTTAGATATTTTTAGTTCAGGACCTGAAGAGCCAGCTGAACCAAAGATGCCTGTTAAAAAGAAAGGTCCGAAGGCAAAGAAAGTTAAAGACCCTTATGCGTTGGATGAGGATGATGAATTAGGTGGTGGCGGTGGGGATAAGGGTGATGAGGACGAAATACCCAAGAAAAAAGGAAAGAAGGTCAGGGATCCCTATGCAATTGATGAAGATGATGATGAGGATCTGCCACCCGCTCCAAAAAAGAAGGAAAAAGCGAAAGACCCATACGCAATTGATGATGATGAAAATGAGGAGATGCCGCCTATTCCGAAGAAAAAGGGCAAGGCGAAAGACCCATATGCTATCGATGACTATAAGGACGGCTCATCAGACTTTGGTTCTGGGGACGAGTTGGGCAAAATTGATCAAATCGTGATGAAAGAGGTGCTAAGTGATGATGACACGATTGATCATACATGATTTGAAGACTCGGTCATTAGTTTTCGTGATCCTGAATTTTATCAGGATTGTTTGTTGATGCCCAATGAACCAAGTCCTGTGCATGTTAAAGAATGTTCTGTACTATCTAGTCATGGAATCATTGAAGAGGAAATCGAGGACCCATCCAAGAACGACGTGGGCATTGGAGTACAAGTTAAAGAGATTGGCGAGGGGGTTATCAACCAGATTGAGAAATTCAAAACTTGGAATGGCAAAGATTGGGAGAGGGAAATGGGAGGATTCTTGAAAAGAAGAGACACTAGTGTAGGAAGAGATAGCATGAGAAGCGCGGGATCAGCATGGAGTATGGGGAGTCAGGAATCGAGAAATACAGTGA
This sequence comes from Botryotinia narcissicola, assembly GCA_004786225.1. Classification (NCBI taxonomy): domain Eukaryota; kingdom Fungi; phylum Ascomycota; class Leotiomycetes; order Helotiales; family Sclerotiniaceae; genus Botryotinia; species Botryotinia narcissicola. The sequence continues at coordinate 31,614 of PQXJ01000201.1, read as the reverse complement.
GGAGTGTTGGAGTAGAAGTCAAGAGACTAGAGGATTTGGAGAGGGAAAGATAAGCTTTGAGAAAGGATGGTGGTCACTTGACAGGAGGTGTGCCGAGGAGGATCAGAGGAAATAGAGGGTGGGACAATGAGAGAGGACACGAAAGGAGCGCTAGCTTAGGGGGAAGAGTTGTGGAATTCGAGGGGCTAAGTGGCTCGAGTGAGACCAGGGGAAGGAGGTTAACGTTTGGAAGTGGTAGGTAGATGGTTGGCTGATACCAAGGGTTAGGTATAGCGCCTTCAAAGGGATTCTAAGCTAGCTAGATCTTTGTAGTCGGAGAGAAAGCTTTAGCTATTTTGTTCTCGGAAATCGGGACCGATAATCATTTCGAAGTGGTCCAGGCCAGGTGCAACTTTTCGTCGGGCGTGGGTGGATATTAACTTGATACTTTATTGGTTTTTGAGACATTAGTTATAAGGCTGAATCCATGTATTAGAGATATTGAGTCTTGAGAACTAAAAGATTATTAGGTTTTGAGTGGTATAGCTACCTAGGTTTTAGGCGAAGATCGAGAAGGTTCGGTGGATTTTGGTTGGTATTGTTTTGTATTCTAGTTATACTCAAGTAGTTGTATAATTCATAGAGGCCACATAGATAGATAAATAATATTTTGTTATATTATATTGAATTGACGTTGAGTGTGTTCATGTTGATCGTATGATAGATGGCGGCTCGAGGGCTATGCTGTAATCGATTAACTATTGGTTGTTGTGGACGGGGATTAGTCATAGACTGCTGTTGATTGAAGGGACTGACATGTCATGAGACCTGTAACATATACTGATGTTGAAATGCCTAAATGGGCTTTCATGCTTTCACATAAAAATTAGCAGAATTTTCTCCACCAATCAATGGACGGTTATCGGGAGTTTGATTCGTCGACCATCTGCAGTTACTACTATCGGCCTGGGGCGAATATCTCACCCATGTACAACAAGGGCCCCCCGCATTTACGTTGTTGGCCATCGGTGTTGAAACCTCAACCATAATGTATCTCCGTCACAACTTTCTAGGTCAAACAAATTCAAGTCTCTATACGCGAACTTCTGCGTCATGTCTCAGTCTCTTTATTCGTCGCTTTCGCTGGAGTCTAACACAATTCGGTTGCTTCGCATATTACCGAATGAGAACGAGGGGGCCGATATCAAATGTACGCTCTTTGTGTACCCACTACATGATTCCGGCAGCGGTAATCATCGATATGAAGCTTTATCTTATGTATGGGGAGATGCAGATAACGCTCGCTCCATTTGCGTAAATGGGCATCGTTTGACTGTCAGGGCAAACCTTCATATCGCCCTCTCACGCCTTCGGGAGCCTGGTTTGGACCGCATTATATGGATAGATGCCATTTGTATCAATCAAGAAGACTTAAATGAGCGAGGTCATCAGGTTCAGCTTATGGCGAAGATATACAGTAAAGCAAGTCAAGTAGTCATTTGGCTGGGAGACGCGGCAGACAATAGTGAGCGAGCTCTTGAAGAAACAGTCATTACTGCAAAATATTCTCGAGTTTCTTCAAGTAAAATTTTACGGAAGGCAATCCTCGCGTTGCTTCAATGGTCATGGTTTCGGCGCATCTGGGTGAGCAAATATTGCTCGATAGCATTTGCAACTTTTACTAAAAGTTAATATAGGTGCTGCAAGAAGTTGCTGCAGCTCGACATATCTTGATCATGTTTGGTCTTGTTGAAATCGACGGACATGCATTCTGTTCAGGGTTAAATTTATGGAAGGACTCTTTTGAAGCTTATCCGAAATTGCAAAGCTTGATTCGTTCTATGATTTACCTAATGAAGGAAGCAAACTTTCGGCTCAAATATGCAAATAGTAGCTCAGACAGTTTCTCCCTTAATATTCGCCCGTTGAGCGAGCTGATAGATACATATTATGTTCGGGAATCTATTGATGACCTTGATAAGGTGTATGCTTTGCTCGCCATGTGCTCCGATAATCCTACCTCAGCAGGCTTACTCCCTGACTACACCATTCCATGGGAACAACTTTTTCAGCAGCTTGTGCAGTTCATTCTTTGAAAAGAAATAGAAGTGATAATCCCGCAAGACGGGAAAAAAGCAATATTCAGAAGCAAGGGTTGTGTCCTTGGCTCGGTGATTTTATTGGAAGTTAATGTTGCTTTCAATGACACGCAAAAGGTTGAAATCGTTTTCACTGATGCTTTTGAATATTTGCCAAGGGAAATGGAAATGCAGACTACTTGGAATATCCCGATGATGGAAAAAAACATACAGAGGGGTGACATTCTCTGTATTTTACAAGGAGTCTCGAAGCTAACGATTATCAGACATTGTGATGATCATTTCTCTGTCATTATGATTGCAGCAACTCCTAGTGGTTTCAAATCAGGATCGAAATCAAAGTGGGACGATGTTTTGCGTTCAATAACAACTTTTCCACGGGATCTACTACTTGCATGGGACGTGGGGGGGGCCTCGGAAGAAGTTAGTAAGTCTGGAATCTAAAGACTTGAGAGTGCCTGTCAATTCAATCTCAATGCTTGAGAAAAAGTTAGAGATAGATGAGATTCAAGCGGCGGATAAAGATATAGAATTAAGTGAAGAGATGTATGAAAGTTTGGATGCGAAGATTTATGTAGTGGCGGAGGGCTGTTCAGAATTGGGGCGGAGCTCAGAGGCAAAGGAGAGTTACGACATTGATGAGCACTCGATAGAAGAAGAGTACTCGGAAGCAGAGAGTTATTGGGAAGCAGGAGAGCATCTAAACCTGGATGGATATTCAGAGACTGGGTCGAGAACATGGGATAACCCAATCAGAATGCGTAGCGTAGCTCTGATATCGGAAGACTTGGGACTGTATGCTGATTCAGAAAAGTTATTTCTGCAACGGATATGGACAAGAAAACAACTACAAGGGGTCGAACACCCACAAACACTAATCTGTATAGCTGATCTGCAGTCATTGTATCGAGATCAAGGACACTTGAAGGAGACAGAAGAGCTAGAAGCAATGAAGCATCTTCTTGAGACAGGGGAAAGCGCCGCTCAGGTTTCAAAAGAAGATGTGGTCAAGATTGCATCATTACCATCTTGCAAAGCAATGATGCTCTTACTCGAGCGACGAGGTGGCCTTGTCCCGATCACAGAAAAGGCAGTCAAGACAGCAGCAGCCAACAAAAACTGCGGATCGGATATGATGAAGCTCTTCTTAAAAAATAGAGATGATCTATTAATTACAGAAGAGATAATTCAAGCCGCAGTAGGAAATATGACTGAAAGATATAGTATAATGAACTTGCTATTTGATCAGAGGAAGGATCAGATACTGATTACAGAGGAAATCATCAAAGTAGTTGCGATGAATAATCGTGAGGAATGTTTTGATATGATGAAATTTCTTTTTGAAAAAATTGGAAATCAGATTCCAATCACAGAAGAGATAATCAAAATAGCAGCAGCAAATGAGTTTCAAGGGGACTTGATGTTGGGTTATCTATTTGAGAGAGGCTGGAATCAGATTCCAATCACAGAAGTAACAGTTAATGCAGCTATAGGTGAATATGCGGGGAGGGGTATTATATTGAGATATCTATTTGAAAGAGACGTGAATCAGATCCCAATCACAGAAGAAAAATTTAAAGCAGCTGCGGGTAACCATTTGGGGGGTGTTATATTGAAATATCCATTTGGAAGAAGTTGGAAGATTCCAATCACAGAAGAGAAGCTTAAAGATGCTGTAGATTATCAATGTGGGGGATATACTATATTGAAATACTTATTTGAAAAAAGTCGAAATAAAATTTCAATCACAGAAGAGACAGTCAAAACAGCAGCAGGGAATGACTGGGAAGGACGGAATTTAATGGAGCTTTTCTTTGAAAAAGAAGGGAACCAGCTTCCAATCACTGAAGATGTTTTAAAAGCCGCAGCAGGGAATGAGAAAAATGTATATCAACTAATGGATCTTTTCTTTAATAGAGAAGGGAATCAACTTTCAATCACCGAAGAGGTTTTAAAAACTGCAGCAGGGAATGATTTGGATGGAGATCATATAATGAAGCTTTTCTTTGAAAAAAAAAGGGGATCAAATTCTGATTACAGAAGAGATAGTCAAAGTAGCAGTAGGGAATATATACGAAGGATTTAATATAATAAAGCTTCTCTTTGAAAAAAAAGGGGAGCAGATTCCGATTACAGAAGAGGTCCTAAAAATCGCAGCAAGGAATAAGAGATACGAGGCAGAAGACATAATGTCAGTTCTCTTCGAAAGGCTGGGAGAACAATTTCCAATCACAGAAGAAACATTAAAAGAGATATTAAATTTGGCAGCGAAGGAATGGCAGCCTGATTTTGTGAAGCGTCTTTCCACATGGAAACTGAAAGGACGTGGTAGCTAGGGGTCTTCGAGTTGGATTTCTTTTCAAATGGCTTCTATATACACTTCTTTCGATTATGAGTCGGATGGATCAGGAGATTTAAATGCCATGGAAATATGCAACTCATTCCCCCTGTTGAACCCGTTCATTCTATCTCGGTTTCTGGTGACCTTTTTTTCTCCTACCCCCTAGAAACCGATCAAGATAGCGAAGTGATTTAGTCACATGACCCATTCTTCTTTTACCTCTACCCCCTTCAGTCTACAACACTCCATGTACATAAGCAAACGGAATGAACCACATCATTGAAACAGCCAATTCAATACTAATATATATAGCCCAACCCCTTGATTCACATCTTCCGAGAGCCTAAATTTAGCATTCACCCACGTTCCTACTCGACTCACAATTTGATGCAATGTATAGAATCTTTCGCTTCTCTAACTGACTCGGAAAGTAACAGCAAGCACACCCGTAGAAAAGCTCGGAAAGATAAACGATTTCAAGAGAGAGCACAAAGACAAAAAATACCGAAGGTAAGAACCATAAGCAGATAGTAAACAACAAGTTATTACATATGATGTCCTCGTTTAGCAAGCAATTCTGCGATTCTCCATTGAGAATATTAGATTTCTGAGAACCACAATGAAACTTCACTAGAAAGCACCCACTCTCTGACCACAAAATGTCTCAAGAATGCCTGAATCTCCTATCCTCCCCAAAAGAAAGATCAACCCGCGTTTTCGAAGGATGAAAGAGGCAGGCAGGACAAGAATATTCTAAAACATCAAGATAGCTTAGAACAATAGAAGAGGTTCCTAGACAGGCAGAATAGATAATATATGAGATGATGAGAAAGCTAATGAGTATCATATATACGACCTAGATACTTCCAGTCGTTGTATATCTCACCTCACCATCCTTCATAACAAGGAGTACGCACAATCCGTTCATCCATCCACGCAACCATATCTTCACCCCCAAACCCCAAACTCCAACACCAACATCAATCCCTCTACTCTTCTCCACTCCCTTCCCCTCTCAATCCCCGCCCCACTTGTCCCCACTCGTCCCCCTACTCCCCTGCACACTCTCCTCTCCTCTCCCCCACTTCAACCTCTTCTTCATAATCCCCATTTTCCCCCCTTCTCCAACAAAAAACGGGCTTGTGGTTTAGTGGTATAATGTTCCCTTAGCATGGGAGAGGTCCGGCGTTCGATTCGCCGCTAGTCCAGTTCACTTCTACAATTCATCATCTCACGTCGTCCAAAAACTTACGGTCGATGAGTTGTCTTTCTTAGCAAATTTTCTCAGCGAGATTTTCTTTTTGCATTTTTCATGTTTTATGTGGGGGACTCCACTATCTCAAAAACTCACAGGGATCAGTGTGTCATGGAAATTTGGATGAATAGATAGGAAGATTTATTTTAGCCGTCGAATTCTATTTCTATTTTAATCTGTGTGGCTGAAGTGCTTGAAGTGATGAGGAATTAAGGTTGTTTTGGCGAAGTGCATGATCAGTCGGTTGAATTTTCGCCTAGAGTAGCTCGAGTATTTAAGGCGGCTTTCATTCAGGGGCGTTAGTCTTCATTTCATCTCGATAGCTGGTTCTAATTCTGGATCCATTTGAGAAAATTCAGATTACAAGTAATTTCATGCATCGGCAAGATGTAATTAGAGTGGAAATTCAAATCTATATTGTCATCGTCTTTCGATCTTTAAAATAATCAGGACTTAACGCCGAATTTCATGGAACTAGCCTATTTAACGCTTTTATTCTACCCCAAAACTATTTACAATTTACACGTAAACACGTGACTTAATTTGATCCATTCAAAACCTCCCCATCAATACCACCTGCAACTCCCTTATCCTGTATTTCCATCTTCTCCTTTGCAGCTTCACCACCTACTAGTGTGTATTTTGCAGGTACGATATTTTTGAGAGGTGGTAACAGACTCCTTGAGGTTTGACGGGCTTGTTGTGCCATTAATGCATCGATGACTGTGAGAGCTGCCATTGCCTCTACAATAGGTACTGCACGAGGAACAACGCATGGATCATGACGACCCTTCGCTTCGAGAATACCGGAACCACTACCGTCATAAGTGGCAGTTTGTTGGGCTTGACCAATGGTGGCTGCTGGTTTGAAAGCTACACGGAAATATATGGGTGCACCATTTGTGATACCTCCTTGAATACCAGCAGAATTGTTGGTCTTAGTTGTTAACTTAGGACGAGGAATTCCATTCTTTGATGCACCAGTCTCGAGAGGTGGTACTTCAGTAGCAAGAATAAATGGATCATTGTGTTTGGAACCTGGGACTTCACAGCCACCGAATCCGGATCCGATTTCGAAACCTTTGGAGGCTGGGATACTGAGCATAGCATGAGCGAGCATTGCTTCCATTTTATCGAAACAAGGTTCACCAAGGCCAGAAGGTACATTACGGATTACGCAAGTAACAGTTCCTCCAATGCTATCTTGTTTATCTCTGTATTCTGCGATAATTTCGGCCATTTTCTCGGATGCTTTAGCGTCAGGGCAGCGGACTGGGACGAATTCGTCAACACGTTCCCGTGTAACGTCCTGTATCAATGAAAGGAAAGCGGGGTTTGTGGAGGGACTTGGGTGTTCGACGGTTGGAGGGAACATGTGAGTACTGCCAACGGAAGAGACGAATGCGACAATTTCAATTCCGTGTGCGAGCCTTAGATATTTCTCAGCAATTGCACTTGCTGCAACTCTACCAATTGTTTCTCTTGCGCTACTTCTTCCACCACCACTGCTAGCCTTGACACCGTACTTCTCGAGGTATGTCCAATCCGCATGAGAAGGGCGAGGGTAAAGGTCCATTGTTTTGTTTCCATAATCGTGTGGTCGTTGATCTTGATTACGAACAATCATTCCAATCGGTGTGCCAAGGGTAATTCCGAATTCTGTTCCAGATTGAATCTCGACTTTATCTTTTTCATCGCGGGGAGTGGTAAGGGCGGATTGACCTGGACGACGACGAGTCATTTGGGGTTGGATATCTGCTTCTGTGAGCTCCATTCCTGGTGGAACTCCATCGACTATACACCCTACAGAGCGACAATGCGACTCTCCGTAGCTATGAGAAGGAAGAGAAGTTAGCACTTTAATGCTGAATGTGTGATGGAGGGGTAACTTTGTGTGGGAATGAATCTGGTGGTGTCAATTGAATTGAATGATTTGTACATACGTAGTAACTTTGAAATTTTGACCAAATGTAGACATTTTGAAAAGAAGTATGAGGAATATGGAATAAAGTAGAAAAGGGTATCAACAAGAGTCTATATTATATGTAAATAAAAATCAAAAAATGAATTGATGTGATGACTCTTTTGACTCTTTCTTGACTTTTTCCGAGCCCGGACCCGATTCGTCGGGATGATGTGGGATGATGTGAGATGGGAAAAGAAATCCCCTGGTCATCGAGAGTCTGGTGGAGGTAATGTGGTAATATCCCGAAGAATACCCTTGTCAATTTACTAGGAAATCTGGAAATTTCAATTTATCTGAACCATCTCCGAACTTTGTATGAAGAAGTCAACAAGTTCAACGTCCGGAGAGTATGTTGGGTGGTTGGATGCTTGGGGATTTACAAATGTACCAAAAATCAATAATCCCTTCGAGAGGATTAATGCGCCAATTCATCTTACGTGGCAGAAGCACGATAAGCAAAGAGTTCTTTGTTCGAAGAAATGTTTCCACTCATAGTAGTGTATCAATAGGAAGATTCGTCCATGAAGCTACCAATCCAATCAACAAATCCCAAATATATATATCACGAACAAACGATCCATTCGTTAACTTATCCATCGAACATTATCTTCTACAAAAGACCCCCGCAGATTCCACCGTCTTATTTCTCTATACCAATGAACGCAGTATTGTTATTGGACGAAACCAAAACCCTTGGAATGAAGTGAATCTTGGTCTACTCGCACAATCCCCAGTTGGAGATGTAGCATTGGTTCGACGACGTTCGGGTGGAGGAACAGTCTTTCACGACCTTGGAAATGTCAATTACTGTGTCATATGCCCTACGTCGCATTTCGATTGCGATAAACATGCCGAGATGGTAGTGAGAGCTTTACATAAACTTGGTGTTGATCGGGCTATGGTTAATGCTCGACATGATATAGTATTGAAGCCAACAAACATGGGTGCAAGCGGGTTCAAAGTATTCAAGGTATCAGGCTCGGCCTATAAGTTAACAAGGGAAAGATCTCTTCACCACGGTACTTGTTTACTAAACTCTCCAAATATTGCAAACATTGGCAAATTCTTGAGATCCCCTGCAATGAGATTCATCACTGCTCGTGGTGTGGAAAGTGTCAGCTCTTCAGTTGCAAATGTCAAGGTCCAAAATAAGGCATTCGAGCAAGCGGTAGTAGAGGAGTTTAGTGCGATGTATGGTCCTCAAGAACCAATACTCTTACGGGAGGATGTCAAAGAAGTTCCCGAGATATCTAAAGGTTTGGAAGAGCTTTCTGTGCGTGACTAGACCCTTTCATCTTTCCTCCTTTGAAGAACCTTAAGCTGACAGTTTGGAATACAGTCTTTAGATTGGATATTCTCACAAACTCCCCAATTTTTGTTTTCAGCAGATGCATCAATAAAAAATAAAAACACACAGCTTCCGCTTCCCAGAGACTTGCCACCAGATGTGATTGTAGGACGGGAAATTGAAACATGATCAACATTACTGATGCAGAGATACAGTTCAAGGCCAACTTCACGGCACGAAACGGGGCTATTATCGAGGCTGATGTAGAATATAAAGAAAATGGCGAAACGGTCCAAATTGGAAAGGATTTAGTGAACAAGAAGATACATGAAATCGAATGGAACATGTTCCCTAGTAGTTTTGCTGAGGAACCTTTGAAATGGTTCAGCAGATTATTTTCCCACAAATTTGTGGATTGGAGAAAGGAACGAAGAAGGGATGCTTGAACTTTCCCAGTAGAAAGCTTAATGCGCCTCGAGATTCGAACGTTAGTGTCGTCGCTCAAAACGTTAGACTACGGTTCCACGAACAAACGTTTCTTTTGCATATTCAATATACCAAATAGATACCCAATGGCAAGTGTCCCTTTTCATCATAGCCGCATTGACACTTTGTCGATACTTTGAAACAACAAATGTTCACCAATTGAGGTTTATCAAAGCGGGAGTTCTGCAACCTGATTGTTTCGCGTAATTTCACCCACGTTTCTTAAATCAAGATAACCCCATAATACTTGCAAGGCATACCGAAAAGAGTGGCGTTACAAATCTCGCAAACATAGCGTTAGAGAAATTGGTATAGTATGGAAGCCTGCAAGAAGGTCTGGAAAGTCGGCGAGTTCGATAGCCTAGCCATTTTTGGTCTGATTTCAAAAATAGAAGACTCGTCAGCGAGACAGGATGATTATTTCATTCCCAAGCATGATCTGTTCCAATATATGGGCTCGAGAGCTTTCAAATGATCACAGCCACCCAATTATTCATCTGTTCTCGAGTTCAAGTCTATAGTCCATGATTTCTTGTCATCCGAAACATGGATTGGCTTCATGTATATGCGGGATAATGTATTTGATTTAGTGTGCGAAGTACCGAGTGTCCATATAAGTATTGAAAGTCGCTCATGAGCATTATCTCTTACCCTATCACTCATAACATCTTCTTTCACTCCTTCTATACATTTTAACTTCCCGGCAGGTCCGTTTAATATTCTATTCTTTTTTATCTAGACCGGTTCTATCTTTTTCATAACAATTATGCAATATTCAACAGTTTTTGTCTCTTTCCTCTTCTCCACTGCTGTGGCAGCTCAGGGTTATAATGGAACCCTTACTGAGACACAGACATGCAAGGAAATGTTGAAGTTGAACGCCTTGGTTCAGTTGGCCAGCAACCAAACCAAGGTCGATGCTATCACCGGAAGTAAGTTATAATCCATCCTTCTCTGAATTTCACCAATCTTCTCAGCTCTCTATAAATCACCCCTAAGATAGTGAAACTAACATCTACCAGATAACGCAACAAGAGCTGCTTCTCTCCAAGCTCAAGCTTCCGCCGCTTCTGTGAAACTCACGGAGCTTCAAAGCAACACTACCCTCATGGCTGACTGCGCCGTCATTGATTCAGCAATTATGACCAATTCATCATGCACCCAACAATTTCTCCTACAAAAATTCGTTGACTTCGCTGCCAACGAAACACTGGTTACCGCCACCGTCAACAATGACATGACCAAAGTAGCAGAAATCGAACTCAAAGCCTCAGATGCAGCGGAAAAACTTCAAACTTTGCAATCAAATGCTACATTACAAGCAGCTTGTCCTGCAGTCTTCATGGCCGATGAATGTAAAATGGTAGTTGCCCTTCAGAAAATCGCGGATTTGGCCATGGATGTTTCGAAATTGAGTAAGATTGCCAAGGGCAATTCGACAAAGGAGGCAAATATTAAGGCCGCGGCTAGTGTGGCTAGTATGCAGGTTATGATGTTGGAGGCCAATGCTACTTTGATGGCGGAGTGTCAGAGTATGGGTATTGAGGTTTCGAATGGTGAGTTATTTCTTGTTTTGTTTGGGTTCTGGAGAGAGAGAGTGAGAGAGAAAGACGACATGAATGAAGACTAATTTTTGTGATTCAATAGCTGCGACGGAAAAATCAACTTCGTCCACTACCGCTAAGTCGACCGCCAGTATTAATCATATGAGTCTTACTGCCCTCTTTATGGGCGTTTTGGCTATGGGCATGGCGATGTTGTAGATTTTCTTAGATGGAATATGGGGATTGGGGGTTGAGATAGGATAGGGATGATGATTTAGATGAGGATTGGGTTTTTAGAGTATATATATATTACAAATGGATTGGAAATGGATAGGATATAATTTTACATTCGTTTACGTATCGTAGAATTTGATGGGTAGATGTGATTTGGTGGTTTTGATGGTGTTTAGTGAGGTATGTTGTTGTCGTGTTGTTGTGTCAATGTGTTGATGTTAATGTTGCTTTTAGATAGGAGTGTTTGGCTAGGTATTTTCTTGACTCGGTTATTGCTTGTTGGGTTTGTAGCTTGTAGCTTTTCATTTTACTTCGATTTTTGACAAAACCCTTTACCAAATGTGTTGTACATTCTATCCTAAATGCCAAATAATCTCTACTATACAGGTACTTCTAGTAATCCCCCAAGAGCTTCTCAGTAAACGAAACATATCAATACGGCCAGAAGGACCCTGAAAGAGCCCAACTAACACCACCAACTAACATCAATAATTATATATGAGACGCGAATCTTCTTCATATGATCGATTGATGACATTTTTCTGTGGATTGTTGATAGCGAATGAATGTGATTATTTATTTATGGGGGGATCTTACTTTTTTATCTATTTATAATAATGACGACACTATTATTAATAACACATCTTTGGAGTGGAGTAGGTTGATAGACTGGAGCGAGGGAGCAAGAGATGGAAACACTTGATGCATTACAACGTTGAGTCCAGAAAGAAAATGAAAGAGCTCATCTTCAAGCTTTTTCAATTCGCCATTGTTCTCGTTAATTTAGTACGATTTGTGATGGAGCAGTAATCTCTTGCATCATTTTTCATTACCTGCGACTAGGCTTGGGCGATTTCTTGATTATGAGCAGGTTTACAAAGTTAGTGGCGCTCTTCCAAAGTACAACGCCCCGTGTCTCCCGATACAGTAAAATAAGGACGTTAATTGCAACTCATGCGGCATTCCCTCGATAGTTCAGCAAATATTCCCTCAACGCCTCAAGTGAATCCCAAAACAAACAAACGTAAACCCCGCATTGTACAAGTACAGTACCAGCCAACGTATAATCCCGTGAAGATAATTTTCAAATGTACATAACCGATTGATCCATAGAAATTTGCCTAAGAGTCATTGCAAGTCTTCCAAACGACTTCCGTAGATTGGTGGGTCTCATAAAACCTTGACCAGGGAGAATTCCAGGTCCTCCATCCAACTCGCTCCAAAGCACATCTTTTTGTCTCGTGGATAGCAATCCAGTTCCGCTCACTCCAAGGACCAGATTGAGGCCGAGATTTTGCTCGATACCCTCTATTATATGTGCCATGATATCGCAGAAGACCATTCCCTGTATGCATGGCTCTGACACAGACAAGCCGCCGAAAGCGAGGCCAGGGAGTTGTACAACAGGATTTGTGGCACTCTGATCAATGCGGATAGCCATGAGTTCAACGCTCAGCTCGCAGAGTGTAATGATTTGGCTGAAGACACTTGTGATGATTAGAGCAAGAGGTGCAAATAAAATTTTTGAAGAGGGAGGAGAATTTGATGAAGAGATCGACGTTGAATTGCGAGGTTTTCCTAAGTGTGCTTGCGATGATAATGTTAATGATTCCAGTGATTTAGTTTCTGTTGTTTGCTTAGAATACGACATGCCACGCTCCGTTTTCCCGCTGATAATCCGTCTCAAGATAAACTTCAAGTCTTGGGATGCCTTTAACAGGAACTGAGCCAGTGTAAGGTTTTCAATGAACAGCGGGCCTCTTTCATAAACGATTCCTTTTAAATCCAATGTTTCTCTATTCGCTTCCACAGCAACCATGCGGATGTGCAAGTTGAGGTTCATCTTGGAAAGCTCAGCTATGGTATCTGCAGTTGTGATGAATCGTACTCGACGTGCGCATGGCGCCTTCGAGATATCTTCTTCGGCACCATGAATACTTTCAGCAGGCGATGAGGCTGTTGAGGGGGGCGTGTTGAGCGGGGACGCAGTTGATGAAGGACTGCTAAAGCTCAAATCGTCGTTGGATAAGAAAAAATTGCGATCAAGGTCATTGGAAGCATCCCATGCAAGGAGGTTTTGATCAAAAGAGTTTATATCAACAGCTGGCCATACTTGGGCTCCGGAGTAAGTTTCATTATCTGTTGGAACGAGTGTAGTTATTGAAGTGTCCATTGGCAATTTTATGCCCCAATTCTGGTAATAGCCTTCCTTATTCAAAGGAGTTTCATGAGATGTAGTGGGATTTGCGACATGGTTGTGTACCTTAGCTGGTGCAACTTTCCGATTACTGAAAGTTGGGCCTGTGTTCTTTCGGTGTTTGTGTGCCTGAGCATCTGCAGTAGGAGCTCTTCGCGGTCTTCCAACTCTCTTTTGTTGTCCTACAATGCAATCTAGGTTGAGAAGCGTGCACCGCGCACATTTGGAGTCGTTTGCATATACGCGTTGACATCTCGCCTTGATCTTTCTACAGCACTCACACGAAAATCGTCTTTGTGATGGATGAACCGCTGAACCGCCCATGTTAAATTTTCCGTGGATCAATGAATGTCCAGAATACCTACGTACAGTCAATAGAGTACTTGGTAAATGTTTACAAACATATGCATAGAACCCCTGGGTCACGCCCCTCGAAACCCTCCGCGGAGGGTTTTGAGTGTACGTCCGTACGGATTAGTGATCATATCTTGGAGCAGCCGATTGTGGCTATTTTTGGTCCCGCTAAAACCTTATTTCTAATCTTTTTATGGGGCCATGCAGAAACCTTAAATTTTAAGATTGATTTGATGGGGCTCAACATCTGCTCGCGATCGGATCTCTGTCTCCGAATTTATTGCTCAAGTTGGGCACGACTACTGGTCCAGCTCTGTTATTCATCGCGACCACCCTCTCTGCCAAGCTTACTCCTATGTCATACTCACGTGACTTTAGCCACTGATATGAATGGCTGCTTGTAAAGCCGCCCTCTGTCGTGGACATGATGAGCTAGTGCCTTCTCGATGGTATTGCCAGAGAGAGGTTTCGAGCATGTACTATATCTCACGGCTGCCAAATGATGGATCTATGATTGATCTCCTTCTTCCACAGATATAATCCCATGCTGAGTATTAGCTTGCAAGCTTGTCTTTGGTAGTCAGAGGTCAAGCTTGAATATGATGCGACACAACATCAGCGCTTCTTTGCATTTCCCGAGTGTGATCAATAATTTTATGCAGAGCATAGTTCCAACATGGTTGATTTTAGACAGGGATTTATGCCTGAATGCTCACAAATTGAGTTCAGTTATCCGAGGATTGCGATCTCTTATCTTACGTGTACGTACCTACTTGCTATGTGCATATGGTTCACCATTCTCTGATAGGGTCACGAAACCGATATTAGTTCTTTTGTGACACAAAATGTTGTCTGCCCTCACTTTGTCAGATCTTTCATGGGCGAATGGGTCCTGATCTTCCTGTCAAAGGAGACTCATTCCGCCCCCTCCCCCTCTCCCAAATTGTCTTTCATGCCTGTTTGTATCACGAATAGCAAGGACGGGATAATTTCAGACGATATTTTCAGGATGCAAAAATCTGCTCCACGGCATAAGTACAACTGAAGTTTCGGCACCATATCCTCGAGTCAACCCCTTCGTTCACTACGATCAGGTGTGTGGGAAGATAGGCTGCATTCAGAGTTTTCTACAGTAGGATACCAGACCAAATTAGTGATTTAGCATTGTGTATGTGGACAGCCACAGGGACAGTCTTCATCTGAAATCTTTTAGCTATAGGTTTTCCTATGTTGATGTTCGTGGAGGACGTTTTAATAGAATTCAACTTAATTCTGTAGCAAATCTACTAGCTATCGAGAATGCTTGACGATGTGGACCCACATCCTGAACAAATTTGATAAGGGGCCAAGAGGATTGCTCAGATCTTATTCAAGGGGTATCTTGAGAGCTCATTCCAAGCGGCCAGCAGACAAAGGGTGATTTCTTGAACATCTGCCGGAATTTCCAAGATCTTTGGTTGTGAAAGGATCAATCAAGAACTGCCGTACCCCGAAGTTGTACACGATTTCGTCTTCTAACAAACAGGCTGATCTAGGAATTTCTTATGGCGTCAATTCTAAAGAACAATTTATTGGGTTCATTTACAAGGTAAAATGCTAGAGTCGACGAGCTGGGAAGCTGAAAGTCTACTCGTCATCATGCGAATTCCTTTGTCTAAACGCAATTTGAAAACCGCATGGGTGGATTTGACACGTTTCCTCGAGAATAGCATCTGCGAAAGCGTCATTGTGGAAGGACAAACGGGCGCGGGGGACGTACCAGTCCGAGTCGGACTTTTTGATCTGCTGCTTGGTAGAAAAAGGAAATAAGGTTGACTGGTACGATTATATAATGGTTCAAGACGGAGTATTGTTTAGTCCATGCCGGAGAATGATTATTCTAATCCTCTACATCTTGACTAACGTAAGCGTTCTGTTTTCTCTCTGTTGTGCTTTTCTACTGAATTGAAAGTTTCGTGGCTCATTGATCCCTATGCTCTGATTGCATCAGAGTACACATCGAGGTTCCTAGTGGGACTTCTAAGATCATTAAATCGCTTATCATTCGCTGCGGAGGATTCTGACTGCCCTGAAGCTTTTAACGTACTTAAGATTTCCACCCCCACATTTTTCGGAGGCTTTAAAGATCTGCATGAATTGTCCACATATTGGGTCTGGATAAGACGAAAATGCAATACTGTAAGAGCCATCCGCCTTCACCTACGGAAGGTTCTCTAAAATATCCATTCATCATGGTACGGACGTATCAAAGAACCGATATGCTTTTAAAATTAAGATTTCTAATTCCACAATCTTCGCTATATATGTATTCCGCATGTGGCCATCTTGTAGAATTCTTGTACACAAAACCACCTGATTCATATCTCTCCTCCAAATTACAGTTTTCCACTTTTGACTAACGCCCTATTCGTCAATAATGGAAAGCGAACCCAGTTTCGAGGATGGAACATCTAATATTATCAAAGTTGAGGATATGGAAGCAACAAGAGTCATGTCACGGAATGAAAGGACATGGCACATGGCATCAGAAGTACAAGAAATCAAAGACCGAGACGAAGCAGGTGGACAGCTTCCTAGAAAGCTTGGTGTAACCTGGCAAAACCTCACCGTCAAGGGCATCAGCAGCGACGCCACATTTAATGAAAATGTTCTCTCCCAGATGTATCCATTCCACAAGACAGCCAAAGAAAGTCCGATGAAAACGATCATCGACAACTCATCTGGCTGCGTCAAGCCAGGTGAGATGATGCTCGTACTTGGACGGCCTGGTTCAGGTTGCACGACATTGCTCAATGTGCTCTCGAATAACCGACTAGGTTACGAAGAAATCACAGGAGATGTTAGCTTTGGCAATATGTCAGCTAAAGAAGCTAAACAATATCGTGGCCAGATCATCATGAACAACGAAGAGGAAATCATGTTTCCCACTCTCTCAGTGGAGGATACCATCATCTTTGCCGCTCGCATGAAGACACCCTATCAATTTCCGCCTGGTATCAAGACGGCCGAGGAGTACGCCCAATTGAACAAGGATTTTCTCCTACGATCGGTGGGTATCTCTCATACTGCCTCTACAAAGGTTGGTGACGCCTTCATTAGAGGTGTTTCTGGAGGAGAAAGGAAGCGCGTGTCAATCATTGAATGCTTGACAACTCGAGCCAGTGTTTTTTGCTGGGATAACTCAACAAGAGGACTTGACGCTAGCACAGCTTTAGATTGGATCAAGGCAATTCGAGTCATGACCGACGTCTTGGGGCTCACAACCATTGTCACTCTTTACCAGGCTGGCAACGGTATCTACGAACATTTCGACAAAGTCCTTTTCCTTGACGAGGGAAAACAAATATTTTACGGAAAACAGAATGATGCTGTTCCTTTCATGGAAAGCCTAGGATTTGTTCGGGATTCTGGTTCTAATCGGTCAGATTTTCTGACCGGTGTGACTGTACCCACCGAACGTCGCATTGTTCCTGGCTTTGAGAAATCCTTTCCGCGTACAGCCAGTGAGGTCCGTGCCGCGTACGAGCAATCAGAAATCAAATCTCAGATGTTGGCAGAGTGCCAAAGTTATGTGACAAGTGAAGAAGCTAAGGAAAATACATCAGTGTTCAAAGAGATGGTACGCCTTGAGAAGCACAAAGGAGTGTCCGAAACTTCTCCAGTTACTACCGACTTTATTACCCAGATTAAGGCTGCTGTCACCAGGCAGTACCAGATTATGTGGGGTGATAAGGCAACACTCATTATGAAGCAAGGCGCCACAGTTATTCAAGCATTGGTTGGTGGCTCACTCTTCTATGCCGCTCCAGTCAATTCAGCAGGCCTCTTCCTCAAGGGTGGTGCCCTATTTTTTTCGATCCTATACATCGGTCTTCTAGCTCTTTCGGAAGTCACAGATTCGTTCACAAGCAGGCCAATCTTGGCTAAGCTTCGTGGTTTCGCTCTATATCACTCAGTAGCTGTTTGCCTTGCCCAGATTATTGCCGACTTTCCTATCCTAATGTTCCAGGTCACTCACTTTGGTATTGTTTTTTACTTCATGGTTGGTCTGAAGACAACAGCTGGTGCATTCTTTACCTACCTGGTCGTCAATTTCATGACTGCCATGTCTATGACATCTCTTTTCCGGTTTATCGGCGCCGCTTTCCCTACCTTTGATGCTGCAACTAAAGTCTCAGGTCTTACAACGGTCGGCCTGTTCTCATATATGGGCTACATGATTACTAAGCCTGACATGCATCCGTGGTTCGTTTGGATCTACTGGATCAACCCTATGGCGTACGGTTTCGAATCTCTTCTTGGAAATGAGTTTCATGGGCAAGAATTGGACTGTGTTGGCCCTTATCTCATTCCAAATGGTCCTGGATATGCACCTGGTGATGGTGGGCAGTCATGCATTGGTGTTAAGGGAGCAGTCACTGGAGCCACGAGCGTCACAGGTGACGAATATCTTGCATCTATGTCCTTCAGTCATAGCCACTTATGGCGCAACTTTGGCATCGTCTGTGCATGGTGGGTATTCTTCGTTGGGCTTACGATATTCTTCACTTCCAAATGGAAACTTCTAGGAGAAGGTGGCCGGAGTCTTCTTGTGCCTCGAGAACAACAGCAAAAGTCGAAGCATCTGTTACAACCTAAAGATGAGGAGGCACAAGCTCTTGAAAAGCCTCTGCCTGATTCTGCGTCCGCCTCTGGAACTGACACTCCTGGTGGGAGCGTCAACAAAGACCTTATCCGCAACAAGATCATTTTTACATGGAAGAATCTAACATACACTGTCAAAACCCCTAGTGGTGACCGAGTTCTTCTTGATAACATTCAAGGATATGTGAAACCTGGCATGCTTGGAGCTCTAATGGGCTCTTCTGGTGCGGGCAAGACAACTCTTCTTGATGTCTTGGCACAGCGCAAAACGGAAGGCACTATTCAGGGATCTGTACTAGTTGATGGTCGGCCCATCCCCATCTCATTCCAACGTTCTGCTGGTTATGTTGAACAACTAGATGTTCATGAGTCTTTGGCAACCGTTCGAGAGGCCCTTGAATTTTCAGCCCTTTTGCGGCAGTCTCGCGACACTCCTGATGAGGAAAAGCTACGATATGTGGACACGATCATCGATCTTCTTGAACTGAATGACCTTGAACATACACTTGTCGGCCGTCCTGGTGCTGGACTTTCAGTTGAACAACGCAAGCGTCTTACCATCGGTGTCGAGTTGGTAGCAAAACCAAACATACTTATCTTTCTCGACGAACCCACATCGGGCCTTGACGGACAATCTGCTTATAATACTTTCCGCTTCCTCCGAAAACTTGCAAGAGCTGGACAAGCTGTCTTGGTCACTATTCATCAGCCTTCGGCTCAATTGTTTGCACAGTTTGACACCCTTCTGTTACTTGCGAAAGGTGGCAAGACTGTCTACTTTGGTGATATCGGTGAAAACGCTAGCACTTTGAAGGAATACTTCGGACGCCATGGAGAACCTTGTCCTCCAGAAGCCAATCCAGCAGAGCACATGATCGATGTTGTATCAGGACTGGGAAATTCGGATAAAAGCCGGGATTGGAACCAAGTCTGGTTGCAATCTCCAGAACACGAGAAGCTCTCTCAGACATTGGACACCATGGTCAGCGAAGCAGCAGCGAGGCCCGTAGAGGATAGTGTTGATGGTTACGAATTTGCAGCTTCTATGTGGACACAAATTAAGCATGTGACGCATCGCATGAATATCTCACTCTTTCGAAACACCGAATACCTCAACAACAAGTTTGCTATGCATGTCAGTCTAGCTCTTCTCAACGGCTTTTCGTTTTGGATGATCGGAGACCAACTTACAGATCTTCAGCGCAATCTTTTCACTGTTTTCAGCTTCATTTTTGTGGCGCCAGGTGTCATTGCCCAGCTTCAGCCTCTTTTTATCGATCGTCGCGACATCTACGAGGCACGGGAAAAGAAGAGTAAGATGTACCATTGGGCTCCCTTTGTTACAGGGCTTATTGTCTCGGAATTCCCTTACTTAATTGTCTGCGCCTTATTGTACTATGTCTGTTGGTATTTCACAGCTGGTCTTCCCTCTGGAGCAAACTCCGCTGGCAGTGTGTTCTTTGTCGTGGTAAGTCTTTTCTGGCCCAGCACTCTTTTTCTACACAACTTTCGACTAACCTGAACTCAGATAATGTATGAGCTTTTATATACTGCTATCGGACAGGCGATTGCCGCTTACGCACCCAACGCTGTCTTTGCATCACTTGTCAACCCATTGGTCATTACAACTCTGGTTTCATTCTGCGGTGTTATGGTACCATACAGTCAAATTGAACCTTTTTGGAAATACTGGTAAGCTTTATATTCATTTTGGCACTGAAAATCTTGACTTGTGCAAAATCTAACAGCCTTTTTCTGCAGGATGTACTACCTCGACCCTTACAATTATCTCATGAGCGCCCTGCTCATATTCACATCTTGGGATAAGTCTGTCCACTGCACAACCGTTGAACTCGCCATCTTTGATCCGTCTCCAAATCAAACATGCGTCGAGTATCTTGATATCTATCAGCGTGGCATGGGTCCAGGGATCAATATCTTGAATCCAGAAGCCACCGCTGATTGTCGTGTATGCCAATACACTCACGGTGGGGATTATCTGAAGACTCTGAATCTTGCAGAAAAATCATACGGATGGAGAAATGCCGGTATTGTTGTGGCGTTCGTTGTTGGTATCTATGCATTGGTATATTTCATGATGAAGCTCAGAACAAAGGCCACGAAGAAAGCCGAGTCTTAAAAATGTCGTCGAAAAGTTACAGTAGTACTCCACTGGATGGCCTCTCGCTTTTCTCTACCTCTTAGATTTATTTACCCTTTTGCCGACGTTCCTGTTTTGTTTGGCAATTACAATTAGATTTTCTTTCTTCTCGGGATCATTATTACTCAATCCCGATGTGGCTTAATTTGTTTTCTTTATCGTTAGATGGTAGATGGTTATTGGGTTATCGATTCTATGACTGCATATGAGGGTTTTAATGTAGCTAGCGAACGGCTAGCAGAGCTTATCTATAGAACTAGCTTCCTGCAAATTCAATTTAGAAAGAATTACAATACTAATATATATTCAAGCATAGGTTACTCCGGTGTATCTACAAAGTAGTCAAAAATGTGAAACGATGGGTCGAGTAGTAAGCTTAGGACATGATATACTAGGAAATTCAGTATCAGTACGCGTTTCCTTGAGCGAAATGCATCAAAGATAATTTCTCAGTACGTGCACATTTTAGATTGCTCTGTTATTCTTCCTGGTACGTGCGTTGAGAGAACACAGATATTTGCAGGAAATGAGGTGAGAACTGGATGAGAAATTTGGTGAATAATGACGGATTAGATTACTGTCTAATCACAACAGGGCTCTAGGGAGAGTTGACAGTAGGATATAGAGAATTTGCGGAATGAAGATGATGGAACTGGTTTTACGGGTTGTTTGACTGTTTGACTATCATATCACTGATGAGATGAGCTTGCTCTTTTTATCATATCAACAAATATATATGTCATTCAACAATGCACTTAGAGTTACCCAGACAAAAGACTATCTAATACCTATCTCTATGCTACAATTCCATACACCTACTTCTAACCATATCCTGAGCTAATTGCCCCCAAAAAGTGAATAACATCCAGTGAAAAACACACTAGCACCTACAAACCACTTATCTCTAATGAGTTTGTTCGTCACAATCTCTAGCAAATGAAAGTATCTGTTTGCACAACCTACTGATTGTACAATCTCAAACATAACCCATAGAGAAATTCAGATACATAAGTTCTAACTTCCCCATCTCAATTACCGAGAATTTGTCTTTACAACGTATTCTCATATCTCATCACTCAATAAACATCACGGTGATCAATTCGCAGTCATGGATACTCCAAGTACCCCCCAATCACGCTCTGGTATGTCGTCTCCCCTCCCCAGATTCCCATCTTCATCTCCATCCACAAATAACTAACAGACCTCACCACTACAGCTGCATCCGCAGCCTCAGCCTCCAAACCCATCACACCATCACAAATCCCCCTCTCCTCTACCCCAACCCCCACCGCAATCTCATCTCCCAACCCAGCCGCCAAGGTTCCTCTCCCAGAAACGCCCATCCCAAACACACAATCCTCTATCGAAAAACTTAAACTCGCAGCGGAGATTCCTCTCCCGGAGACACAGACGCCTGCTGCTGCAATTTCTGAGAGTAAGGTGGATGATGGATGTTCTGTTACCTCTGAAACTATCGAGGTTCCTGAGGTTTTTTCTGCAGGTATGATCACTTCTATTCCATTTCATTCCCGTTCTCATGTATAGATTCCCTACACACCATCTACTTATCTCTTAATCATAAAATCATAAATCACAACCACAACCTCAAGACTAATTTCAACCCTCTAGCCCCCAACGATCCCACCTCTCACCTTCTAAGCGAACTTTCCAGCAAAACTCCCAGCAAACTCACCTCTTCCTTCCTCGACCATCCCATCCCAACCCCCGAGATCTCGCCTCTAAAACTCGCTCCAACTTCTCAATCTCAATCTCATCTCTCCAATTCCCCAACTTCTTCGATTTCCCAAGCTGGATCTATGGTTTTAGAAGAGATACCTTCACTAGCGAAGAATGAGAAAAAGGAGAAGCAGAAAAGACATAACGTATTCACACAAGTATCTTCCTCCAAGCTTATCAGCAGAAAATTAGACTGGGAGGTATGAATTGAAGAGGATTTACTAGCTGGCTGACTGGCAGTATTGCGTTACCATCTCATCTATAAATTCCCCGCTTGAGCATTTTTCACAGGAGATCTAGGATCAAATCATGGGATTAGATTTACTGAATGGCATTCGCAGAACTTGATTATCCAATCTAATACAATATAATGCATTTGTTCTTGCCAAGTTTAAAAACCGTTTATGCATGAGTGAAATGATTCAGTTGAAGTGATGGGAACGTAACCTTACCTCTGCATACTACTAATTTCATACATTTTTCCTTCAACCCGCAATTCATGATATCCTACCTGTAATACATATAGAGTCTCATACTATACTCTATTATACACTATAAGATATATCGATCCCGGGCATTGATAGCAATTATTACACTTTTGATAGTCACTTCAATTTTGTCACTAAATTCAGTATTATATTTAACACATCAAGCTGTAAAATGAAGAACATAGATGTAGAGTTATTTTGTAGATGTAGTTAATTGTGGTGCATTCTTTGTATAACGGCCAGGTCTATCTGTGTGACGCTCCTTTCTGATCATCACCAGAAACCTTCCTCAGATGAGCGAGGAATACCATTTATGTAGCGCAAATTAATGATGAGGATTCAATCTAGATAGACGATCTTAGATGGCGTCTGTCTCGAACTTGCGAGTTACAAAAGTGCCATCCTTTTGTTCGACCAACAATTCCTTCTTCAAGCGTTCCTTTATGAGATCATTTTCAGAGATCAAGTATCTTACGACGTCCTGGAGATTTGAAAGAGAGGTTTTTTTGATGACGTCGATAATTTTCGCAATTTCCAGCTGATTTCCATGTATCATTTCCAGATCCCAGTGCTTCCGGAACCATTCCCTGATGACGACGTTCTTCTCAAGAAGCTCTATAACGATTCTTTGAGCTTCATAAGCTGAAAGTCTGTCAAAGGCTTGGATTAGAGCTTCTTGTTCCATTCTTTCTCTCTCTTGAATTTCGTTGAGACCGCTTTGGATAT
The DNA here is from genome assembly GCA_004786225.1 of Botryotinia narcissicola. Classification (NCBI taxonomy): domain Eukaryota; kingdom Fungi; phylum Ascomycota; class Leotiomycetes; order Helotiales; family Sclerotiniaceae; genus Botryotinia; species Botryotinia narcissicola. The sequence continues at coordinate 8,115 of PQXJ01000201.1, read as the reverse complement.
GCTTGAAAGTGACCTTTCCGTCTTTGATGAGTTTCGCAATGTTTCTACCAAGCTGACATGGAGATTGACCGGCTGTTGAACGATCCATCAGTTGTCAAAATTCGAAACTCGAGAGAAACGATACTGACCATGATTGAGGTCTGCATGACTAGCTTCAGGATCGGTAGATGGCGAACCAGACTTGGATTCGGCGCCATCGCTGCGTAGACTTGTCATGTTTGACGCTCCTTGTTCGGATGGTAAAGAAGACTATTATTTACCATTAGCAACTACTTTCAACTAGATCTCTTCAGAGTACATACCATTTTGACACCACTCTTCAAAAGGATGTCATGAAAAAAGAAGGGTTGAAACGATTCGGAAAATACGGCGGTTTTATTGAGCTCAATGGCGATCGGCGAGCTAGACCAAATTGGAAAAAAATCACCATTGATACTCACCTTCAGAATATTGCATTTTTTTTCATGGACATTCATACTGTATACCTGAGGAGGTATGTAGGTGATCTTATTTATGTGTTTATATCAAGACGAACAGTAGATAAAGTCAAGTCGTAAGTCATAATGTGTCGAAGAGCAAAAAGCTATCAACTTGGTCTGGCTGGATGAGATTGTCAATCTGGGATCTGATCTAGTTATCGACTAGTTAAGTTTGAGTACCACAGCACAAAACGGTTCATCAACATATTGACTAGTGTCAGATCTGCCCTCTCCTACCCCTTCATCAACTCTTCTCTCAAACCTCCCCATCTCAACCTAATAACCAACCCCCCTCATCTGACCCTGAACTCCTCCACACGCTTCGCAATATCCCCATCCAAAAACATCCTCACCTCCCACCTCCCATCCTCCACCTTTCGCAACAATAGACCCGTCAATAACTCTCTCACAATCCTATTCCCTACCACCAACTCCTCCACCACATTTCTCCACCTATACTCCACGACCTTCCCCTCTCTCCTCATCATTTCCTCTGCACCATCTAGCAAATTCTGCACCCACAATCTGACCCAGCGATTCCGACTCAGGAAGATTCCGATTTCCTTGACTTCATATGAGGAGCATGTATCAATTGTTTTCAAAATGAGATATTGTCTCGTTGATTCTTCTCCCGTGGCAATACCGATGTTATTGCTATCCGGATTTGAGATACCGCTTGCGCGCTCGTTGATCTGAGAAAGAATTTTGTTGTGGGTTTCTTGGTAGAGGAAGTATTCTTCGTCTTTTTGACGGGTGATGAGGAGGGTTGGGGGGGAGGGAGAGGAGCACCGTGCTCTCCTAGGTGAAGGTGGTTGAGATCTGTATGGTGAGATGGAGGAGGATGAGGACCAGGATGATGGTTGTCTGGTTCTTGGAGGAGATGGAGGTACTTGCTCGTTCTGATGGTAGGAGTGTATGATAATAGAGCTTATAGGAGCGCCAATGGCCAAACCATTCGTGTTATTCTGCATGGTGAAGTGCTTTGGATGTATGTTACTAACATGCGCAAATCTTGATATAGTGGAATAATTAGACGCGGATCGTGTTGAATGCGGCTGGAATGAACCAAGTAGTGTTTTCCTAAAGTTTGATACAGAGAAGGATTGTAAAGAGATATTTAAAGACTTTGAAGTGAGAGATTAGCAGAACAATATTATGTTAATACAGCCAACTCAAGTCTTGTTGCTGTACTATTTTATGGGATCCAGAAGAATGATACCACCGTAAATAATCATTTACAGTGAGGTTCAAACACTGCTAATGTGTTCGACGTCAAGAACGATATGATTTTATACATCTACCCTCAAAGGCCAGGATATCGCACAGATGGTGATACATTTGCTCAGATTTATGGTGTCGAATGGAAGACTGCCAACAAATTTCGATTGAGTTCTGTCTTCGAGAATTTGGAGAACACATATGCTTTAGCAAAAAGTTATCAATATGGATGTCATCGAAGAGCTATGCCGTCAGCTACAGTTTCTTCATCCAAAGTACGCTGAAGCTAAAACCTACAACACAGATCTAGCAAAGGAGATAGCACTCGCAAAGCCAATAAATGGCATCAGTAAGAAGGTTCGGGCTCGCAAGACGGAGTTTGACATCGCAGCCAGAACAGGTTCTGCAACTAGAGAAGAGATAATTACTCCTGGAAATTTGGCAGCACACAGTGCGGACGTGATTATAGACGCTCGTCTGGTCGTTGAATATGACCCTAAGCCTGGATCCTCTTACCGTTCTTGAGAAATGAAACATAGCCGATATCCTGGATTTAGAGAACAATACCTATTTAATTATATCGTCCCGCCAGAATATATGGTCGAGTTCTCGCTACCCAGCATGGATGAAAAATCAGTATTCTGGCACTTCATTGACTGTTGGTTTCACTTGGTGGCTGTGAAGTGTAAGTGCTTAATTCTTTGCATGTTCATGTCTGATTAGAAGCTAGCTACGTAGATGGGAAACAATAAATGTGCGTGCGTGGAACACTAACGCCAATCGCTTGCTTTTTTATGCCGAGGAAGAGATTGTGTAGAAAGGTGGACAACTTTTAAACCATCTTGCTGAAATAGAAGTGAACAGCGCAATATCATGCACCGTGGCAGGGATTGTAACACACTTCATACTCAAAATTTAATCTCAATTGCGAATACTTGAAACGCCTGAAATGCGAAAAATATGCAGCTGTGCGGCCCGATCCTTATTGACTCATGGAGTGACAGCGAGAGATCATGATTTACTAGTCTACGGAGCGGCGTTGTAATCATGCCCAGAAAACTCTGAATGCCTTGGCTCCGGCTGTTTGCTTCCTTGGGATTACATCCCTCATGGAATAGATTTGACTTTTTAATACTTTACAGAAAGGGAAAGGTTGCGGACACATAGCTGTGTATGAAGAGCACAAAATTGTAGAAATTGCCAACGAATAGAATTGTAGAGTGTACAGAATTAACTAAATTGGGCAAACTCGTTTGCTTACCAGGGTCTAACCCGATGTGTCCACCCCCTTTGCTTCACAGATCATGTAAGACCTACGCCCCAGAATGATCATCTCAGTTAGATGCATGGATTATTTTGGTATTAGACTGGGAAAATACTAATGGACACTAATTTACGTTGTCCGTTCAAAATGAGATGACATATTCCTGTTTGAGGGCAGATGGTTTCATCCTAGTTCGCGGCGTAGTGTCGCATCATACCCCTGACAATTAATGGTGCTTTCCTCGCTTAATATTAGTTGCCTCTCAGTACAGCACATACCAACAGTTGGTGTACGGCCTGATGCAACACCAGCCCTCGAAATTCTTAGCTCTGAAGCCTGTTGGTGAATTCACTGTCATTCCTTTTGTATTGCTAGTTAAGAGAAAGTAGTTAAATAATATCACGAACTATGAAGATTCATCCAAAAGATGCCTAATGCGATGTCGCTTGCTTTCAAAAATCACTGCAGTTTCAGAATTACGTTGATAGCTGTGAGCTACGTGCTGGGAAAGGGACCAAGACCTAACTGTCCTTTCTTTTGGCTAGATGACATACCATACCTCCAGATTATACTGGAGGTATGATCATGGTGAGTTGCTGACGTGAAGACAGCATGAAAGAACATAAGATTGATAACGATAGAAGTTTTTTGGTTCAATAAATTGCTTTCAAGGTTTGTAATTTTCAATATCTAGACCTACTTAAAATTCTGGTACCCTCTCTAGAAGAGAATTTACCAACAGTTCACTTAAGTTTGTTCTCTTCTGGTACGATTAAGACTCCACGATATCTTATTCTTCCTTCCTCTAATACTCCGAAAGCTTCAACAATACCATCACGGTCCATCACAAACTTGTGTACTTTTGGCTTTACACCTTTAGCAGCAGCAAAATCCAGCATGCGCTTGTGCACATTTGTAGGCGCTAACGCACTTCCTTGAATCGTGATACCATTTAACAATAGTGGCATATTGGGTAATGCTAGATTTCCAGGCCCAATGGTGAGTGCAAAGATCTTAGCTTTGGGAGCCTAGAATGGGAGGTAGATACCCCAGTTTGTTAAGGCGGGAGCAGTCACAATGATGACGTTAAGAGCGCCACCGAGGTTGGCCTCTTTGATGTTTGAATCATTGTAATAAGCGCTAACGCCAAAAGCTAGAGCATCAGATTCTTTGGATTGGGTGCTGGGGAAGGCAATGACTTCATTGCCCATTTTCGATGCAAACTAAAGAAGAGAAAATCAGTATAGTATAAAGAGGGGATATCTGATCATCTTACTTGAATAGCTAGATGGCTTAGCCCACCAACACCGATGACACCTATGCGATCAGTTGGTTTCACGTCGTAGGTGTCGAGCACATTGAAGACCGTAGCTCCAGCACACTAATCGCCACATTAAATGAGCGAAATTGAAGAAACGAAGAAGCTTTATTTTGCAAAACGAGACCTAAGGGGTAGATTACGGAGTTCTGACATACCATTAAGGGTGCTACTTCTTCATCGGAAGCTCTTTAGGAATCAGAAACAGTCGGCTCTCCTTCTTGACAATGCCATAAGCCAGACTACCCTGATCAAGGTCTGAGCGGCCATACATCTTTCGCTCCGGGCAGAACACGTCAGTTCCGCACTCGCATTGCTTGCATTTGCCACAGGTATCTTGTAAAAATCCCCATCCTACGCGAACGCCTTTCGTGAGACTTTGAACTTCTGGGCCAGTTGCAACGACGACACCAACACCTTCGTGTCCAAGAGTCATCTGGAGCATTCAGTTAGAATATTCTATGGAGATAAGATACGACAAGCCTTACATCATTGTGCTTGAACAGCAAATCACCGCCGCAAAGACCAGACGCAGAAACGGAGATCAAGACTTGATCACCACTCAAAGCTGGACGTTTTGAATCGGACTCGATGATATCCCAGCTTTAGAACCTTTGAATACAGTAAAAACGATGCTGTCATGAGGAGACATGGTATGGTATGGTTTGGAAGTGCGATGTCTCGTAGATCTAAAAAATCTGCTTGAGAGAGAAAACTGGAAGGGAGTTGCCGAGTTGAATTTTACTCTTGGATAAGCAGTCTGGCAGAAAGAGAAGATGGAATGTTAAAGCTCGAGATTATTCAGATTACTGCGAGATAAACGAGTTTCTGTCGGGGTCTCGTTACTTCATCGAGCTTTCCAAGCTTTGCCTGATTATGATTTTAAATCCACAGCCCAGTTTTCAGCCCACTGGCAACACATTCTTCGGACAATGGAGTCTCAGGGTTCTCACTCTGTTGGCTGCTCAATAGATTGCAACAGTGGGTGCACAGACTCATATTGAAGTCCCCGAACCACTGAGTGAACAGGAATATTCCCTAAACAAACTAGTACTCATTACCTAGGTATCTACGCATCTGATTTAAACGAAATTCCACAATTAACCGAATCCCCCTGTAAAGATCTTCTACTCCGTACTCTCCGACGGTCACCTGACAAGAGCTCGCTGCCGCCGGCACAAAGCCGCTTCGTAAGCCATTCAGCAAATCAATATATCTTCGGCTTATTAGTACTGTGATAGTAAAGATCTTGTAACATTTGATAACAAAGGTGAAAATTTTTAGTGAAGTGAACTTATAGCAATAATCACCTAGATGTATGAACAGCGTGGATGTTATCCCCTGGACTTTCTCTTTCGAATTCTCTCCACATATTTATAGAATATGAATCTATTGTGATGTTAAGCAAGAAATATGCCAATTTCCATTCCTCTATACTCACGGGAAAGGAGTCATTGCCAGAGAAAGTAGAGCAAGCAATGCAGTTGCCCATTGATATCCTGGCTTGTTAAATATTGTGGGCTGCTTGTCAGTCAGGGAGTAATAGAAGAAACCGGAAAGCTGCTTACTTTGAACCCCAAACAATGGGAAAGCAGCCGTAAAAGAGCTTCTAGCGAAACTATTTGCGGCGAGAGCACTTGCAGCATACAAAAGACTGTGAACAGAGTTAGCATCCGATTTCACAGATATTGGCTATGAGTCGAATCTTCATGAGTATAATTTTGCTGGAGAGATATCGATGTGAGAACACTGAGCCCAGTGGAAGACATCTCTATAGTTTATGTCACCAAGTAAAACAGGGTTTCAACTTACTCCTCATCCACCAGGAATGCGAAAACACCAGAGAACACGAGAGTCATTCCCATACCAAATATGCTCGATCCAATGATTGGGACGATCCAGTGAATTGAGGAGAACCTTCGAGTTATTAGAATCCATTGTGGCTCCGGTTGAAGCGCGATTTACTGCGTCCAATCGTTACCAGAGGACCTCCTAGAATGGCACTTGAAAATGTTAGCTGCCCTTCATCATATCAAACTGGTCGATACATCTTTCTAATGATTCTAATCACAATTTAAAGCATTCGAAGACACATAGTGCGGTCTAATGGAATTTGAGATGAGTTCAAGTCAGGGCACTAGGCTTACGGTGGTAATCAGAATTCAGGCTCTGACACCGGTAGGGTACCATCTCCTGCATTTCTATTCCTTTCCACTAGACGGGAATAATGATTCTGTCACAACGGAGTTGAAGCCATTGCTATCAGCATTTCTACGCTAATTCCTAGGAAAGACAGTCCCACTCCATGCAGGGAAAAGTCGTTATTTCTCTTGAAAACAAGACCGAGAGCACCAAAGAAGAGATAAAAAAATGCTCACAAGCTAGGACTGTTAACTAACATTCACAATTCATACTCTATATTGCTTACCAAAGCCGAGTATATACACAGATTAAGACGCATTGGCACCAACACCAGAAGCAAAAGGGGACGATAGAATGATCTCAAGATAATCTATTCCTGCATCAGCTTATACCTTTCGTATAGTTTGGTCATTCAGGATTTGCTCGCTATCAAGATAGATTTGTCCAATTTTTCAATCTGGGCATACCACCGCTCATCTCCTGTCTCACGACAAAGGCTTCGTGCCTTTTTTCGCAACAGCACAGGATGATATATCTCAGGAATTATTATTAATACCAATAGTAATTTAACACCACTCCATATCAAAAGAGTCTAAAAAGACCATCGCCTGTGTTGGTTAGATCCAGTTTCCTCCACAGCGTGGTAAATCACTTACCAAATATTTAATATTTAATGTATAATTTTTGATTTATACATTTACATAACCATTAGTCTTATCAACCAACCATAAATCCATTCAAATATTAGATTTCCAAATTTCCAAATACCCATTCGCCAACTACACACCAACGAAAGAAGAAGATATTCCTAAAGATTTCACAAAAACAAAATTTAATACACGGAATGAGATAAACAAATACATCTATCTATCTATCCAGAAACCTAAAGAACAAACATCTAATACCTAGATCTACCAATCCCGACCAAAAAAAAGAACGGAAAAAGAAAGAAGAATTAAGCGCCCCCCCCCTCCACAAAACAAAAAACAAAACAAAACAAACCATAAAGACCAAGACCAAGACCAAACTCAAATCCAAATCCATCTCTATCAATCACCACCACCTATTACCTACTAGAATACGTCACCCAACAAACAAAAAGAACCACCAAATACGTCACCTAACCCTAAGAGAGCACCCCCATCCCATCACCCCACTTTCAACCTTCTAGAAGCAAGCAAGTAAGCCGTTCCTGATTCTGCGCGCGGCTAAAATCGTTGATCATTTTTATCCACATATCCACATATCGAACTGTTCCATGCTATGGCAAGCTATCCCATTACAATTCTATGCAATCTAGCATATCCCATCTTCATCAATGTAATCCCATCAACAAAATCCCCTTCTCTTCTCTTTCTCTTCCTCTTCCCCATCGCCAATTCTCGTCGCTACTCTCCCACCCACGCATTGGCCCAACCAAACCCAATCAAATCCCTACCCAAAATCCCTTCCCGAACATCCATCCACCCACCCAACCTTCTAACCTTCCAGAAGCCTTCCAGAACCACAGAACCACAAAATCCCAAAATCCCAAAATCCCAACATCCCAGAATCCCAGAATCCCCATCCACGAATGAACGAACAAACAATCATACGATTTCATCACCTCTCACCTCCCCTCTCCTCACCTCCCCCCCATCAACTCAGGTCCCTCCCTCCCCCACCCAACCCCTACCCACCCCCTTCAAAAAAGC